>OZ024918.1:37668679-37686179 GCA_964017125.1 Flabesymbios commensalis
TAGTATTATCAACAAGATGGTGAAATCAGCAATAGAACAATCATGAATGATACACCACAACAGCACTGTTCTTCAAAGGTAAAATACAGTATCTGCCTGATAAGGCAGTATGTGATAACTTGTAAAGCAAGCAGATACTGTCTTTTGGCTTTGCACAGCAGAGCTATAGCAATAAGCTGAAGAGAGAGAGCAGCAACAGAAAAGCCAACAGCACGTGCAGTTGGAAGCAGATTAAATCAGACATAGGAAACAGCCTGTCTTATATACTCGAGTCCGGGTGTCAGTGTCCGTAGTATATCTGGATGGATAAGTTGTAGCGAGTCGGGAGACAGCGGGACAGTCTGTGTGTGTGAGAGAGAGAGAGAGGAGGTACTACCAGTACCCGTGTCATCTGGATCAACCCAATCCCGATACATCACCAACAAGGATTATATCATCACTGATCCCTGTGAATTAACAAGATAAACAGTCACCAAGCACTGACAAGGAATATTTCCGTAGATTTCCGTGTTTTGGATACGCGATGACGGACCTCACCCCAACACTCAGTCTGGTAGTCATGGTGACCATTTGCTACAGCCTAGTTCTACCGTTGATCCTGTGTCGTCCAATGTCAACCCAAGCGGCCGCTCTTAGACAGACAAGTCAGTGGTTATTACACACAATTCTATAAAAGTTCTTGTTCCCAGCAAACATGAGACGCTGGCCCAACGTTGGTTTACTGTTGGCAAAGCGTCGTAGACGGTGGGCCAACAGTAAACCAGCGTTCGGCCAACGGTTTGTTTCTTTATCTCCCCAGTTAACAAAGACGTCGACACAACGTCTGATTGCTATTGGGTCAACGTCATAGACTGTGCCCCCCAATAATTTAACATTGGGACAACGTCTCATGTTTGCTGGGTTACCTTCGTGTTTTGTGTTTAATGTGTATTAAACCCATAATAATGGTGATTCGATGTCGGGCCAGCGTCGCAGATGTGGCCCAACATTGAATTAACATTGGCTAAACGTCTTGTGTTTGATACTAGAAAGATATGCACATAGTATTTACGTCGACAATTTGAGTATCACCCCATTCTACAATGATCGGCCAAGCCAAACGTCATTTATTCCACGTGCTCGGCTTACTTGAAAAAAAGTAAGCTATTAATCTATTGTGGATTTGCATTTTTATAATAAATTATTAGATTAACAACTTTTTAATAGTTGTGTGGCTATCGTGGTACTCAGACACAAATTGAAGTTGAATTGTTCAATTAAATTAAAGCTCCAAGCGTCCTGTTTTTTAATCGGAGTATCACTTTCTATTCAATCAATAATTTTGTATTAATTAAATTGTATTCCAAGTATGTCAGATCAAGGAAAATAGATCTGATTCTATTTTCCTTGGTCAGATTATGAACAATTCACCATGATGTTCGCATAATCTCTACCACCAGTCCCAGCTTGTTCATTTTGCTTATTTTTTCACCGACGGCAAGTGGATAAGAGCTCACATGGGCGGAGTGCACCACTCGGGGGTAACTGCAACCCCAGAGGTAACTCTGGGGGTAAATCAGAAAATAAATAACCCCGAGTGCACCACGCACAAAAAGCAATAAGGTGGGAAGTTGAGAGGTAAAATTTTCACCTGCTAGGGGGTAGTGTAAGTCTGCTGCTAACCACGGAGGTAGAGGCGTAATCTGACTGAAGTGTTTCCTTGGAACTCAACATTTAAAGCCCCGATTGCGTGCAATGTGACCGATAACATTGTACCTTTACGTCTTAAATCGCAATAAATAAGATGTGCAAATGCATATTTCTTCAATAGACGTTTTTTGTTGTTGTGAAAAAATCAGCTTGATACCGCTCAACTGCGCTGCATTCTCCTTATTAATTTGTTTGAAGTTTGCAGTGCTCACGCAATTGCCACTTTCAAATGAATGAAAAATACATATACAGTATGTACTTTAAAAATGATACCTGTTATAACTCAAAATTACTGGTTTACTTAGAATTTGCATGTGTACATTTGATACATTTTAGGGAGTATTTTAGATGTGAAATGCAGTTCAAATACGCTTAAAAGCACCGTCCTTACTGAAGCACCACCCTTACTGGCTAAAATCATCGCTCCACTGACTGATGATCTGGAAATACGACTACATTATAATATAGTCTATAAGTTAAATTCCCTCTGTGATCAATATATATTTCTCTTGGCTGATAATTGTTTTTTCTCTACTGATTATGCATCACTAGTATCTTTGTGATGATATCTCGGCGAATGTGGGTTTTTTCAAAACTCAAAATTCAAAATGGCCGCAATGAAATCACTAAAGTTTTTATATCTTCTATAAGTGTTCTTCTTGTATTTGTTTAAAAGGTTTTTACACTTTCCAGAGTGTCTTTTTTGCTACTATTCAAAATAATATGTTACTATTTTACATCTGCTTTTGGCGCGGGAATCATCTATTTTATATAGTATGTATATTAAAGTTATCATTTACACCCTTAACTTGGAATCAAAGCCTAATAAATAAGAAAATAACTCGGGTGAGTTAAAAAATGGTGCGTATCAGGCAAAAACTAGATCACGGTGGCCAAAATGACTGACTTTCAGCAATTATATGTTTAATAAACATAAGCCTAATATCTGCCGGATAGCTAACCATTACCATATGCCAAAATGTGGGGTTTCAGGGAAGGATATGCCTGACAAATTTCAACACAATAAAATTGTTAATGGCACACTTGTGGCCATTATTGACTTTAATATGAGTAATATCTGTCAGATAGCCATACCCTTATAAAAAGTATGTAGCTTCATGGAAGGATGCAAGCTAAAATAATACAACTCGATCAAATTCAAAATAACCGACTTTTCAGCATTATTTATTTTGATATTTGTTTTACGTGACTAATTAGAAATAAGTGGTAATGAGATAGTATAGTCCAGTAGCCAGCCTATACACGCCCTATATGAACCCAGAAATTGTTGGTACTATAAGGTTTGTTGATGATTTTGTATTGGTAAGATGCTGTAGATATCAGATCCAGCTCTTGCCGGTGTGGCAACTCTGGGGAGAATCCGTGAACCGCATAAATCCAAAATGGCCGCCACTGAAACTTGGTCAAATTTTAAAACAGCAATAATTACACTAGAACGGTGATTTTGGTCTCTATGGATATGTATTAGAGCAAAGAATATCAATAATGTATTGAACTATACGTTCATGGTGGTAGGCAGCTATAACCTAATAAAATTGACATTTTGACTTTTCGAAATAGTTGTCCGACTGTAATTTTGGAAAAATTGTGCTAGGAATTTTATTTACAGACATATATTGTACATATAATACATTGACATTGTCCATACATCATTTGCAAATACAATATATAATATATATGTGACAAGCGATACGTGGACACCTTATATATTTATATATATACAGTGGAGACCAAGTATCGGACCGCCTCACAAAGCGGACCATCCCGGAATACGGACCACCTTTTTTCAGTCCCAAATATTTCCCTTTTCACATAATGTATTATCAGATTCAGAAAGCGGATCGACCCGCGATTCGTGACACGGACCACCCTTTTTCAGTCCCAAATCATAAAAGGACTCGAAAAACGGACCAGCAAAAAGAATAATTCACACTTTTACAGTTATATATGTATCAATTAAGGGACCAGCTGCGGCTGGATTCACTAATGGGACCAGCTGTAGCTGGATCCACTAAAGGACCAGCACTGGCATAATTTACTAAATTCACTAGCCCTGGTTGGATCTAATAAAGGAACCAGATCTGGTTGAATCCAGCAAGGGACCAGCGTTGGCTGGATCCACTAAGAGGACCGGAGCTGGCTGGATCCACAAAGCGGCCAGCGCTGGCTAGATCCACTGAGCTCAGATTGGATCACGGAAAGGATTAGCGCTGGTGAGATAAATCATACAATGTTAATGCAACATTTAAACATTGTCATCAGTGCCTTATCATGTCATGTCCCTTCCTTGAGTCGCGCCTCTTCGGTTGGTTGATTATCAACGGTGTAGTGTTTTAGCTCCTACGACCGTCTTTCCTTGTTAATACAGCTCAAAAAAATTTACTGAGCGCGAACTTACGATGACAGCTTAGTGTGAGAGTGTATGTTGTTAAGATAAAACAACACAATTTAAGTTGACTCCTTATATTTAATAATTTGTCAAATTAATTATAGGAAGTTATATCAGCACTGTAGGCCTAAGTGTTGTAGCAATAATTGAGCTACTGGTCTATAGCAACCACAAGGTTAAACAAATTTTCGACCAGCTGACAAAAACTTTCGGCGTGCAACAATCATTTAATTACGCAGGACATGTAAGGGCTATGTGTGTCTAATACAAATAGGCCTAGCGTATACATAAATACTGAAATAGGAAAAAATTAATGCAAGCGATACAAACAAACAGATTATCATATTTATTACATGATCATAATTCGAGAAGATTATAATTCGCTAGGCTGTTTGTCATATATGACAGGCCCTAGCGTACAGAAGGATTATCACCTGTATAGCGTGATTACACCTTTGCGATCCCAAAAGTCTTACAAATTGCTATGTAAATTCATATAGTGAAGCAAGACATAACAATTCCATCATGATTTTCTGTATTAGTTACGTATATTTAACGGAATAATTATCTGATGTATTTTTACGCGAGAAAGTATAAATTATATCCAGTTAATGGACTGTACGTTACATAGGGTTATTCACGGCTGATCGAGTTCCCGTTCACAGCTGCATGGCCTGATCACCCTAAAGAAACGATACTATCACACTAGGAACACGTAATGAAATAAATATTTTTTTACTCCAAGTTGATCATAATGAGTTTTTATACAATTAGAAGCGTGACATCTAATTTTAACACTGCTAATTAATATCATATTTGTCAATACAGCTCTCAAGATAAATGTCACTTCAAAACAAATTGAAAACAATTTGAAGCCAGCAAATTTCGAAATATGATAAATAATTAAATGTCCCTTCGAAATCAATTAAAAAATTTGAAGCCAGCGAATTTCGCTGTCTTTTATATTAAAGCATATCAAACAAGGGACTTGGGACTTAAGGTGTCATCCACGGCTGATCGATTTTCAGTTTACAGACTTTTTACAGAAATAAATATATGTATAATATTTTTTCCATATATATTTTAATATGCATTCAATACAACTTTTTTTAAATTGTGTTTTTTTAATTATATCATGACGTCATATTCAATACATTAGTTTAATAATCGACCTTTATATGAACACGTAACAAGGCATATCTATGAACAGACTGACTAGTTTCTCTCCATTCATAACTGGCTGGTCTCACAAATCCGACCGATTCCAAAATGGGACCACTTTCAGTCAGTCCCATGGGTGGTCCGATTTCCGGGTCTCCACTGTATATAGGTATTATGTTGCTATGCAATTATAGTTCAAAATGGCTGACATTTGACCATGTGAAATAGTTAGTTGGTCATAAATCCTACCTTATAAACATGATAAATGTGATGTTGGTGATTACTGTCCTATACCAATAATATTATTGTTCTTCTCAATCCTGATAATCATGATAAGGACTTTCAATAATGTTATACACCAGCTACCTGATATTGCTTCTGATTTCATTACGTAATTGGCAGTATGCGCGACACATCACTTGGTATCTGCAAGAAATGAGCTGTCTGCCTGAGGATGCCAAGTCTGATCTCATGGCTGGTGCTTTTGTATGTAGACATCAGGAAGGTGTGTGGAACTCAGTCTCAGCAGATCAGTTTGGGGAAAAAACTTATATACGCTATGGCAAATCTAAAGGTGGTCTCGTTGGCGTTAGCCTCCCAGCTGAGCAGGTTGCATGCTGGGTTCTATCTTATCCTCTGTGTCAGCGTGTGTATCAGGCTGATGTTTGAATCTACTGACAGTAAAAGTGCAACATTGACTCCGGCAATAGAGGAGGGAGTGAATAGGAGAAAGCGGGATGCTGCTGATAGAAATCTTATTCTACATGAGTTTAAAAAACACATCAATCCTT
Source organism: Flabesymbios commensalis (assembly GCA_964017125.1). Classification (NCBI taxonomy): domain Eukaryota; kingdom Metazoa; phylum Annelida; class Polychaeta; order Terebellida; family Flabelligeridae; genus Flabesymbios; species Flabesymbios commensalis. Next base: position 37,674,731 of record OZ024918.1, read on the forward strand.
TTGTTGATCTATCACTAGAACTGATTAATATAGTGAATAGGAAGGTAGATGATGACAGCATCAATGTCGCTGACACAGTGAATATCGGTGAGGAGATCACAAGAAATTTCGTCAACTCTTTGCCTGAATGTTTCCATAAAGCAATATCAGGGGAAATTAAAACAATGGACACGATGAAAAGGGGAATAAAAGTAGGAGGCGCAATGATTTATGACATGGAAGCACTTTTCAATCGTCTCCTAATTGTTGGTCAGAACAGGAACACAAGTCTTGTATCAGTATTTGAGTATGAGATTTGTGCAGTCCCCTCCTCTATATTGGACGAATTTGGCCTATATTGTGAAAAAAACTGGCCATCATTTCAACTGAGCCCTGTCCTCCAGATGAAGTGATCGTGGATGGAGGACAGTTATTGTATCAGTAGCCACAAGTAAGGCGACCAGATTGAAGAACTACAGTGTAATTCCTACTAAAATAATTTTTGAGAGGTATGGCAATGTCTCTGCTAAAGACCATGGGCGATCTCGGAGAGCCGGAGGTGCTGTTCCTGCTGAATACAACCTTACGCTCACATCTCCTCTTCCAAACAGAGTCATTATCATGAAAAACAAAGCTAATAAGAGACTTATCTCACGTTTACTTTGCACATGTACAATGGACATACATATTTTAATGGTTGGAGAAGATTTGGAGAAGGTTTATTGAACCACGATGATGCAGATGTATTGATGATCAGCTACATGATCGAGGCCGTGAGAAAGGGCAAGAGGGTCATTCGTATCATCAGTGACGATACAGACGTTCTAATTCTTTTGTTTTTCTGGGTTAGGAAGCTTATGATCACTTCTTTGGTTCAGCTGGAAAAGTGGTATGGGAGTGTGCTGCATGTTAATGACATTGCAGCAGCTCCGGGCGATAGGCCCTACAAGTCTTCAACTCCTCGGAATGCATGCAGTCACAGGATGTGACACTGTGTCTTACCCTTGGAGAGGAGAAAGCCACACATGAAAATTTAATGAGAACTGGACAGAAATTTTTTGCTGCTTTTTATGGTCAGCCAAACTGCTCCAGTATGAATACAGCCCGGTATGTCATTTATACTAAAAAGAATGGTAAACCACCCCTTGTGAAATCGCTGCCTGCCACTGATAAAAATCTGCTCCTGCACATGCGGCGAGCACATTGTCAAGAATTATTGTGGAAGGCAGCAGATAAACAGAATGCCACGTCACTTTGTATTACTGAGTTTGGCTGGGAGTGGCCCAACAACGTCCCATCTCATGTTATAGCATAGGGACCGCCAGCATCTCCTGACCTGATGAAAATTGTAATTTGTCAGTGCAGGGCTACAGGAAAGTTGTTTGACAGTTGTTTGACAGCAAAGCCCGCCACTTCAAGACTTTTCCACAAGCTACATATCAAAATATCAACTTCTCACTAGACCTCTTTTTGCAATTTTATTTTAAAATATAGAATTGATTTTTTCTTGTCCTAAAAAATTGTTATACCAAGTATAAAAGATTAATTTTAATCATTTTTTTAAATGAACAATTAAAAGCACCGAAAAACACACACAAAATACGTTTATAGTTTAAACATTTCCCAAAATATCTGATATGTATTGGGCATTTTTGTAGAAATACTATGCAAAATAAAAACATGCACAATTAATGATAATAATGTATTTTCAATGTTTCCAAATGTCAATGGTCTTGATACATTGCAGTATACGAGATATAAAGGTTTTGCAAAATAGTAGTGTATTCTTATTTTAGTTTTTCCTGATAAGAACAGTAGTGTGTACATGTTCAATACCCATTCAATATTGTTTAAAAAAAAACTAGGCAATACAATAAATTGTGTCTGTCATTGTCACCAGACTTATTGTATCTACTATTTCACTATACTTCACCAGGCACAAAATCATTATCATAATTAAAAGTAACGTATTCTGTATTTGTGTGTATAATTGACGATATTACCTGATTACACACTGCCACATTGAATAATCGATGTATTTTTTGTCTAAGCACATTTTTGCTTATTTCTATAACGATATATACTGAGTTTCTGTCATTTCGTGCCTGTTGATTAATATTTCCAATAAAAATGCAGAATACGTTACCAAAATACGTTACATAACTAGCATAATTCATGTTATGATAAAGTAGTGATACTAAATGTCACTATATACAGTAAATAGTTGTATCATACAAAGTGCGAGTGTTTTGTACTTTTGTTACGAAACAGAATACACTATTACAACATTGTTTAGTGAAGAGCAAAATACGTTACCAGAATACGTTACCAAAATACGTTACAAATTGTAACGCACGTTACAAAATGTAACGTATTATGTGTAACGTCTTCTGGATTTATTTTTATTTTTGCACAATTGTAAAGCTAGGCTCAGTGGCAAGGCTAATTTTTTTACTTGCTGCGTGGATACATACCTAGTCAGTAACTAAAGGGCTATTTGTTATTAAGTGTGCATATCACTATATCTTCAGAGTCCATGTAACGTATTCTGTTTTCTTAAAAAATAAATAGCGTCTGCTTGTTTCTATTGATTACATGCAAGAGTAGCACTGTTAGTATCACATAATGTTTTCATGTCTCCTTACATGCCTACCTTAGATTACATATTCATCCCACAGGAAGTAACTATAGTTGATCTTAGAATTTTTGGCAAATAAAAACAGCTAACTAACGTATTCTGTTATTTTGTTGCGACATGAACATTAATTCAATTTTGCAAGGGACAATATAGGCCTACTACTTTTTGGATTTTTTTTTTAATACAATCACTACTATATGTTCTTCAAATTCGAACAATTTATCTTCCAAAAAACTGCACCCACTCATGAACAGTGACCTGTCTAAGACAAAAAATTTAGCTAGCGACATGCCAAAAATGTCATTTTTATAGCATTCCAGGGGTCAAAAGCACATTTTTTCTAGTCTAGGCTATGGATAACTATACATTTTCTGAAAGGTCTATGCATGAATTCAATGATAAAACTGGTTAAACATAAGTAGAGGTCACTACAAACGAGAACACTGCTGGGGTCACATGATTCTTGAAGTCGCGGAAGTCAATATTGTGGGGGAGCCTCCGTGACCGAGAGGTAGCGTGCTCGGCCTCAGACCGCCAGGGCTCGAATTTCGAATCCTGTGTCTGGAGGACAGTGTCATCTCAATCATTTCACCATCCTCAGGAGGTTCTCCTGGCCCAGTTTAGCCTATATGTGCACAAAGGTGGCCTAAAGCCCGATTAATTTCCTTTTTTGAAGGCGCGGGCTTTGCCCATATGACATAGACATACTAATTACCATTGCGCTCAAGCCAGATATTTTGCGTATTGTTACGGCAGGAATATGAATTACTAATAATTTCATCTACCATATCTACAGACAATTAAGGCGATTTGTTCCTTTTATATATGTAAAAAGGAGACTCGTCAACGAACTTCAGATTTCTTCACCCGTATTCCATGCATCCGTATCCGTCGAAAATCGCGATCGGGAAATAGACATTTCAGATACGGATGACATACGTATAAGATACGGATGAGATAGGCCTACGGAAATGCACATGGCGATAAACCTTTTGTTTTATTATAAAAGCGATTTCGATTTATTACGTATGGAATACGGACGGAATACGGATGAAATACGTACAAATGGAAACGTAGCTTGATAATTACTAATTGTATGATGTATAGTAATTTAATGAAATCGAATGTAGTGGAAGTAACATGAACTTGTAGGGCATCTTTTCTGCCAATTTCTCTAATGAATTTCATGAATATTGTCCAGTCCCCCGCCAAATACCAAATACATCTAGTAAATTGCTAGTTACGTCTTAAGCCTTGGATCGTATTACATGCCAAATGATCTAACTTTTAAAATACTTGCCATTATTTCATGGTAGGGTAGACGGCAGAGGATTAGAAATTGGTGATGTAAAATGTCGAGATAATTGATTGTGAATTGACTGAGAAATAGGCGAAAAACATATGCTACAAGTTAATGTAACTTCAATTATAGGCCTAGTAGTAGATCTACAGGATGCAAAAGCCTTATATATATATATTAGCTCTTTATAGCCGCTATGCCATCTAATTAAAATGTATGCTATACCATGTCTTAGTTGTGCGACATAACTGTAAATATGTAAAATATATATTGCTTTAATTTCGAACAAACATTTGCAATTATTGTTGATACAACACAAATTGTATTCACATGAACAGTATTGGATAGGGTAATAACAAAAATAGATACGATTATAGTCATGAATGGCGGTGAAATTATTCGAACATAATATACAGTCAGTTATGAAATACAATATTATATCGCTTTTGTCGTAATTTGAAACAAGCGGCTTTACAAAAACACGTTGTTAATGATCGATGCAGCGTCCATTAAATAACAAAATACAACCTTACGTTAGTTTGTATATGAGCTTATCATGTTTAAATCTATATCATTATTTCCAAGCAATTTACCAACTTTGTCATTGATAAAACATCAAGTGAAGAAAGCTATGTAAAAAAAAAAATTCTGTATAATTTTTATAGAAGAAAACTTTCTCATAATATTACCATAGATTATGGAGTCACAAGTTTCTACAGTTACCTAAAAATAATATAATGACGTTGAACATTGTCTATCAACATAATCAAACACTTTGTAGGTGAAACAACGCAAAAATGACGTCGTGAATCGTGAGTGTCCCAATTAATTTGCACAGTACTGTACACCTCGAGGGGTACATATGGCCCAACCTCGGAGGTGGCTAGTAAGGCAATTTACCCCTGCGAGTTACCCCTCTAATGGTGCACTCGGTCCAGATGGTTAACCCTTTGACTTCCAGGCCGGAGTGCATGCCAGGATCCAGATATACTGGTGTAGGAGTTCTATTTTTCGTCATTTGAAGCTGGAATTGCTAACGCAATTTCCAGCTTCAAATGACGAAAAATACATAAATGTAGTGTATATTTGTGTCATTTTATGGTTACGTTCATTGACGAATGACGACGGAAATTTCCGTCATGTATGGTAGTGAAAAGGTTAATAAGCTATGGGGAGGTGAACGGCCCTGGTAACTGGCATGTTACAATAGACAAGACACAACTTGTGATAAACAATGAACACTGCTGTTTATTGTTATCATACACTCGTCTATCTAACTGTACACTCATTCATTGTGATTTAACCCTTATACCGCTCAGCAAGACTGTACTCGTTTTTAATCCATGTTAGTTTTTAAATCACAGGAACTAAATGTGTCTTTAAACATTAAGATTTGCAAATGGGGGTCTTAGGGTCAATCTCCTTGGATACGACAGAGTGTATCTGCCACATTGTTATGTTTACAAATGCACACTTCAAATTCCACACTGGGACGAAACTATAATTATTCACTCTTAACTTTGGATTTTGTATGAATTCCCTGCTCAAATTAATTAGGCCCGGCCTGGTAGCCTATTAAAAATTTATTTTGCCTGAGTTTGTGTCCTAGAGGAGGGGAAAGAGGGGTGCTGTGTGTGCGAAACGGTTGACATTTCTGTACACCAGTCTTATGAACATGTCGAATATAATATTTGTAGTCCCTAGGTTAAGTACTTTCTTGTTTAAAAAGTATTCAGAAAAAATGTTCACGATTATATTCTTGGTTAAGAGCTCAAAGGGCTGTGATTGGAATAATGTTGGCCCAGCGTCGTAGACGGTGACCTATCAATGAAATGAAAATATTTTAACATCAGAAGTTTTTCCAGAAAATTATCGGAAAAACATTTTTCGTAAAGATAGAGATTTAAATGGCGGTGGTGTCATTCAAGGATGAATTTGTAGTAGAACCCTTACCAAATTTAGAAAACGACACGGAAGCTATATGGGCCAAAGCTCTACTCCCCGGTGAGGAAGCAGTACGTGGGCAGTTTCTATCGACCACTAAAGTCAGGAAGTAAACCCCTTGAAAAACTGGAGGGTGTCTTGGAAAGTATTATTGATAAGCCAGATAATAAACATCTTATACTGGGTGGGGATTTCAACTGTCCCTCCATAGACTGGCAAAATCTATCCGTAAGACCTAGGGGAGCTGAACCAGCAGCCCAAAATAAATTATTAGACATCCACAATAAATTTGCTATTTCTCAAGTCCAGATGGAACCAACTAGAGGCGAAAACAACCTAGACCTGTTCTTCACTACTAATCCATCACTAGTGAAGAACAGCACAGTTGTCCCAGGTATTTCTGATCATGATATGGTGGTCACTGATTGTGAACTAAGACCAATTTACAACCGACCAAAACCACGAAAAACCTTCCAATTCTCTAAAGCTAACTGGGATAAAATTGAGTGTGCAACTAAAAATTCAGATCCGCTTTCGAAAAAACTTTTTCTCAAAACACAGTAGAAACCAACTGGTGTTTGTTTAGGGATTTTGTCCATCCAAGACCTGGTACCTTCGAAAAATAAAACAACTCGTTATAACCTGCCGTGGTTTACACCCAAAATTAAACGATTGGTCAGAAAAAAACACTGATCATATAACAAAGCAAAAAAATCAGGCCTTGATTCGGACTGGCAGGCATACAAAGAACAGAAAAAGCACACACAATCAATACTAAAAAAAGCCCGTTGGTCTCATCTGGACACCACATTAACTGACAGTCTGAAAGAAAACAACACTAAACCTTTTTGGAAGCACATAAAAAATCTGCGTCAGGATAATGTCGGGGTCGCCCCAATAAAACACAAGGATAAACTACATTCGGGCTCTATTAAATCTTATAAATCGAACTTTTAAATCACCCGTTTCAACCAGTTTTTACCCAGGAAAACTCGAAGGAGAAACTGCCTGATCCAGCTGGGCCATCTTACCCTCCAATAGGCAATCTTGAAATTACATACACAGGCATCAAAAAATCATTAGAAAATCTGAATACCAAAAAAGCAGTAGGACCTGATGCAATACCAAACCTTTTTCTAAAAAATACAGCATCTGAGTCTGCCAAAATTTTACAGATAATTTTTAAACAATCTTTACAAACAGGCTGTTTACACAAAGACTGGAAGGATGCAAATGTATCGCCAATATTCAAAAAAGGGGACCGACACCAAACCCAAAATTACAGGCCTGTTTCTTCGACTTCTATCTCATGTAAAATTTTAGAACATATTATTGTGAAACACATTTTGAATTATTTCGACCTGCATAAAATTCTTACCAAATTCCAACATGGCTTCAGATCTGGACTTTCATGTGAGACACAACTCCTAGAAACAACTAATGATTTCTTGTCATCACTTGACGCTAGGGAACGTGTCGACGTTGCTATATTAGACTTCTCCAAAGCCTTCGACACCGTCCCCCATCGTCGACTGCTGGCAAAGCTAAAACACCTTGGCATAAGGGGGGATATTCACAGCTGGATCACCCAGTTTCTCCAGGACAGAGCCCAGAGAGTAGTAGTAGATGGGGAGAGCTCGGAGCGGGTGCATGTAGCCTCAGGTGTACCGCAGGGTACCGTTCTGGGCCCACTTATCTTCCTGTGCTATATAAATGACCTTCCCCTGCATGTAGACAGTCATATAGACTGTAAATCTCCGACTACCCTTCAACCATATTTCTATCAACTGAACAACACCATTTTGAAATACGTCCAGAGTTACCCATACTTGGGAGTCACCATTCAGCATGACCTCAAGTATGGGGAGCATGTCACTAAAATTGTCAACAAAGCCAGTGAGGTTCTTGGTCTTTGCCAACGAAACCTAAAACACTGTCCTCAGAGACTCAAAGAGTTGGCCTACTCTTCACTGGTTCGCGGCTAGGTTTGTCACAAGGGACTACCACAGAACCACCAGTGTGGCCGGCCTCTTGTTAAGACTTGAGTGGCGAACCCTTGAAGAGAGGAGAAGGAGAGCCAGACTAACCCTACTCTTCAAAATAAAAAATAACCTGGTTGGTATTGATGCCAACCAATACCTTACTCCTGCAGACCCAAGGAGGCAAATCAAACTTTAAACATATCTCGGCCAAATTAGAACAAAGACAAAATTCATTTTTTCCACTAGCTATCAGAGACTGGAATTCACTCCAAAGCAACATCAGGGAGGAAACTAAATTAGACTCTTTCAAGAGAAATTTAAATTCCATACCGGATCAGCCAGGCCCTAGGTCTAGGTGCGACTAAATGTCGCTACTAGCCTGCACACCTCTCTACCACAGCGTGATACCCGAATGGGGTTTTTGCTGTGTAACATATACAGATACAGATCATTATTTCACAAATGAGCCAATGTATCGTGCTATCCGGATAGTACTTTCGGGGGACAAGGCATCACCCGTATGACAGTCAGAGCAGACACGGGACAATCACCCAATTCTGTTTCGATGTTGAATACAAGTGACCGGCATCAGTGAGCGTTGACCAATAAAAGGTTACTTCGGGTTGTCAGAAGGAAGCATCGGCTAATCTCTGCCCGTCCATTAACCGTTAGTTGAACATGGGGTTAACAACACACACTTGGACCGAAAACACTTGCAAATACAGCGGCATTTTTTGAACAAAATACAAATTGTTCGATATTTGATCTAAGCTTAACTGAAAAGTGCTTAACAGTTATTGAAAGTAAATAATTGCTATGCGTAATAAGTTGACAACTTTGAATCAAGGTCGACTGTTGCCAGTATATTCTGGCGGCCATTTTTTAAAATGATCGCCATAAAGGTCAATGGTCAAATTTGGGATGGCCCTATAGCTAAAATTTACTGCAATGCTATGTTCTTAAAGCATGACAAATTTGGTGCTTTTATCATTAAATGAACAACTTTTTTACCAGTCAGCCTTACTACAGGGATTTTTGCTATTGAAGCGCTACACTGAAATGTTATTTTTCACCAACTTCGCCATAGTTGTTTAATTAGAGACGAAGCATTTGCAAATATTTGATGTTTCACCCTTTAACCGCCAAATTATTCAATCCGAATTTCCACCCACTTGAAGTTGTGTCTCGCTGACGCGATCCACAACTTCAAGTGAGTGAAAATTATTGATATTTGACAAAATGGAGGTCAACTTTTTTCAAATATTGCTGATTGATGTCACATTTTATCTTTAACGTGGGTAAAAAGTGGTACTTAATGTGCTAATAAAAAATGAAAATCCGAATATATGCGGCACCGGGGGTTAAAGGGCTAAACACACTCCTCGCTCCCAATCACTGTGATTTAACCTCCTTATAAAAAGCTAATAAAACGGATTCAAACGAATCTAGTCGTTCTTAGCGATGTAAGAGTTACGTTTTTCAGCAAGGATCAGTTTTAAAACCTACCACCACTGTATCAGTACTGTATCAGTTTAGTGTAACTGGTCACTGGACATGTTAATTTGATGGTCAGTCAAGTGCCCTCTTGACCAGCAGACCAGCCTGCAGTGGGCGCGAGTCGCAGTCACACAATCATGCGGCTGTATGCTGGGCCAGCATCGCAGACGCAGTGACATACAGGTATGTGAAATAGGAGCCTACAGTAACCAATTATGTTTATAGAGTCTGTTTAATATTAACACGATTGAATTCTCAGGATAACTGTGGATCATGCTTTTTCGACGTACATGTTTAGCATGGACATGTGTATTTTTCATTTATCATTGATGGCAAATATCTGCTTCAAAATGATTTATTTTCTAAGTTCAGTTACCACATTACAGCTCAAAAACCAAATCATATCACACATGGTATTTTTAATTCAGTGTTCAGGCCTCAAAAAGAACTTTTCACGACAGCAGAAAAGAGGGCTACCACGTCAAAAACTCTTGTAGCGCTCTGTGACGCACGGAGCTCGCCGTCACCCGCTTTAACATTTAGATTTAACCATTAAAGCACTGACAATTTTTGCTTAGACCACATAGATCAAAGTTTTTTTTTTTCAATTTTTCAATTTCCCAGTGATTTATTTCCAGTTTAGCCAGTATATTCACAACTAAAGTCCCATTTATTCTTGCATGCTTAATCGCGAAAATATCAATTTGGCAAAAAGTGATCTCTACTGTAAACAACATGTTGATGGATGTTATCTGATGGTCTGTCTAGACGGATATAAACTGGGAGACTGCTGTCAGAAATATACAAAATATGATGGCTACTACATACTTATCTGATAGTATTGCAACATAATAATTATGCGACTGATAGATTTATGACGGGATGCTTTTTATATGACTGTTGGGTGAAGAAGCACTACCAGCTTCATAAAAGTGCAATACCAAAAAGCAGTATCAGCTTACTTTTCAAGTAAGCTGATATCCAGATACAAAGTATGGCTGACGTAGTATACAATGCTAGGCTTATATGGGAGGGTGGGCGGAAAGCCAGACCGAATAGATGTGTTTTTAATAATTATCGGAAAGATGACATCGCATTAGCAGTCCTTATGAAACGAAGACCTCTATTAACTATAAAGCCCTGATATTATTGTTGTATAAACCATGGAGACCAATTTGAATTTGAAATCATCATAAATGTCTTGATTAGTTTTTTTGACTTCATTTGAGTACCTATGTTAAGGGTCTATGACCATTATAAATATTTTACTCTCTTTCAGTGCGGGGATCGATTTTAGACGTCAGATTATAACGTCTAAAGTCGATCCCCGCGCGCTGTAAGTGTTGTTAAGGTAATGTAAATACCCCGAGCCGATATATATTTATGTAAGCATGATAATCCTACAAACATCGAGCTAGGCTTGAACATGCATGAAAAATGATGAAAGAGTATACTATTATCTCCTCGTAAATGTTGTGATGAATAAGAAAGTAAACAACATAAACGCTTAGTACAATCACACGATCAGGACATCATAAACAAGATTGCAAAAACAACTTCCCTGTGCAGACGTGATCTTAAACACTATTTCATGTACTTACCAAACAATATGTATCCTGGAAGAAAACACATTACCTACACTCGATGCCACCACTGTCAAATTTAAATAAAGAAGAACATCTGTTTAAGTCCGTGGGAATTAATTATATCAAGCGAAAAGAACATTCATTGGCCCAAATATCGTATTCTACCCCCTAAACAACTGAATAACGGCGTTGCTTCGTTGATCTCGTCATGTGACAGGCTGAACCACTCTTCGATTGGTCGGGGGTAGAATAAAAGACTTTGACTCATTAAAGGGACATGCCCAGGTTTAAAATCATTACAAAATTGGTGATTTTATTTCAACTTAATAATATGACCATATAATGTAAGCATGTCCATAGACTAGAACTGCAAACGTTTTTTTTTAATTTTTGTGCTGCGCATCCACCAGTTAGGCTAGATATAAAGACGAACTTCCTGATTTCTAATTATTGACAACCATGTCAAAAATAAGAAATACGGGAATTTCGTCATATTGAACATGTGAATGTTCCGTGGTAAATC
>OZ024918.1:37691179-37828679 GCA_964017125.1 Flabesymbios commensalis
TAGATAAACACGACGATCCGTTGACATGGTAGTCACAATCGGAAGGAGAAATGGAAAGTGAACAACTGGTACGATTGACATCAGCATTGATTCAACGACTCGTGTTTGCTTGGTGTCTATTAAACTTACTCATGCTACATTTTCTTATGTGAACAAGAACTTACTATCATTCTAATGAAATCAAATAACAGCATTTCTAATGCGTCAAATATATCTGACACGATTCCTGGCCATTAACATGATTAAGGTGCGCATTTTGCAAATCGTGAAGGTAAAGGAAAATGGCCTGATTTTATTTACTCTTCCTTTACTGATATCCCCCTGATAAAACTACCCCCAGAAACCGACTTCATTTTTAGGGGGACCCCAGTAGTATATGCCCTTATGTATTTTCGGGCAAAATGTTTGTTAAAAGTGATTTTTTTGTTTATTCCCATTTGGAACATAGTAGTGATGAGAAAAAAAGGGATTGCATTTTTTTCTAACTCTTTAAATCTATGAAAATTGACTAAATCCAAAATGGCCGCCATGTTTTCAAGATATTATCTATTTCAACATAGCTTTAGAAATAATGAGCACAAAAACATGTATAATATATCGACTTGTATAGTTTTTAAGACGTGAAAACTGATAACGCCATTATATTTAAAAAATAAACAGCTTAAACTTTTTCATTTTTTTTTTTCCAATTTTAACCAACAAAATGTAAAAACATAGCATAAGTTATCTGCTACGTGTCCGAGAGGTTGTGTGCTAGGCTTCGAACGGAATTTAGGATACTGTGTGGAGGGCATTGCCAATTAAGATACATCTCACCATGCTCAGGAGGTTATCCCCCTATAGGGGGTGGTGCACTCGGTGAAAATTTGGGTTCGATGTGCGGACAGGATAGTCAAACCTTTAGTCTTGAATATACATTTTTGGCCAAAAATATACCTTTGAATATACACATTTTGCCGAAAATAACTAGGCCCTATACAGATTCTGGTGTAAGCATACCATTTATCAGGCCTTGGACAGATTTGGACAATAACACACCCTTTTTGAATAGACACAATGCTCGGGATAGCCTAAAAGTTTAAACAAACTATCTGTCACTGTCTAAAAACATGAAAACCTTCTTTTTTGCACACTCATCTACGCCTAATGTTCGAGACACAAAGCAGCCTTTGAATAAACACATGATACAGCTGGGTTATTTTCTTGACCCTTGAATATGCAGTACTTGTGATTTCCATACCCTTAGATATACCACAATTGACACCTCTCGAAAATACAAAAATCGGTACAGCTCTAATACACCATGTACACGCAACGTTATCCTGGTTCAGTTTAGTCACAATTTATATCTGAAAAAAAAGTGTCCGAATAACCCAGTCATTCGTTCACTTATTCACCCATTTATTTTTACCTCCCCCCCCCCCAATGATATATACTATCAACAAATTTCTGAAATATGATTTAATTAATTACCATTTTTTAAATATTACATAAACATTATCTTCAATGCAAGGACATACCAAAGGCAGTTACTAAAATTACATTCTGGCACAAAGTAAACTTCAGTTTGCAAAATAAATGTGTTTTTAATGACAATATATAACGATAGTGTTGAAGTTTAAAAAATCTGTGATTCAAACATCAATATCACATTTTTGAACATCCACTCGAGTCGGGACCTCAAACATGTCGAGCGTGAAGCTATATGATTATATTATTAAGAATGCTGCCGCAAAAAACACGTGAAAGTTACAATTTTTTTTAATTCTAGCAGTCAAAGAATGTAATAATTATGACAAAACTTATTCAACTGTTTTGCTTACCACTCCGAAAACAAGTAAATTGATTTACTTCAGGTTACTAGCTTCATTATATGTGCATAGAGTCATGCAATGTTTGAATAAGCAGTTATAATTATAATCACATCTGCCTAATTCACATACTTCATTTATCTGATATTACAATACCAGTCAGAATTTTTAATATATTGCTGCTTATATTTTCGGAACTATCCTTTCTCTAACTATATATCGAAAAAGAAGATAATTTAAAACAAAGTATGTTTAAAGTGTTTCTGGCTGTACTCTTAAAAAAGGCTTCTACTCTGTACGTACTTTGGATTCACGTTTCACACACGTTTCGCCATTACATATTATAACTGCATCTCTATATCTATCTTCTATTATTTGTTAGTGTAATATTGAGGTATCATTGAATTAAATGTACCGATAACAGTTTTCATAAGGTTATTGACAAAATTACGTATATCACATAATTATAAGATAAAATATAAAATAACGACTTTACGCAATCATGATCATAGCTATAATAGCTCTTTAGATAATATTTTTTTTTTTTCAGATTAATTTTCTTTTATTTCAGATTAACTCATTTAATTCTCATTTAAATTGTATAATGTACCGTACATTTATTTATTATGAATACTACTCTGCAATAAATTAATATGATTTATCGTAGTAGGGCTATAACTCCAACGCTAAGTAACTCAATGCCAAGCCCATACACGGTTAAGGTCATCTTAACTTCAAACACACTAAATGTTGAATACATTCTTCAGACATACGTGCCACAAGGATACATAAGGCCTGCTCTTAACATACATTCCAGGAATTTCACAACAGCAACAAGATCCAGATGGCGCTGACGCCTTTTGCCATCACCATAATATTATGACCAATGTTAGTTTCAATTCTCCCAAATTGGAAGAAAAATATAGGCCTAGCTGCAAGAATGAATTGGATGCTACAAATTAAAAAAATATATTTTGCGGAGGATAGTTTAGATTGTATGACAACTAAATGCCAGAAATGTGTAATAATAGTTTTATGTACGAAAAGCTATTATCGACCTTGGGTTGTCCTTGGTATTATATTTGTTTCTTACTGTAAAGGCCAACCCTGCAATCTTTATTTTCTTTAGCATACCCTTTCCCATTAATGAGTAAAACATTACTTTTTTGCGTCAAATTGTGCAAGTGAACTGCTTGACATGCTTGAGAACGGCTGTGAAAAAAACCAGTATGGTATGACCTTGTTCTGTCAGACAATTTTGCAAATAATCTATGTAATAGCAGAGCTATTAATACCTATAGGCATATGTTTACCTGTGTAAATATTTAAATATGACAAATGGTTCAGCTATTCTTCAACTTTTCTAATTTGGTATGTAGCATGACATCATTTAGGATTTCTGGCCTCCAGAAGTGTTAGTTGCACATTTGACGTTTTGCAATACAGAATTATGCGCAGAATATACCAGATCGGAATAAATTTCTTAAGATTTTCTATGATTTGACATTGACATCAGATTATAAAGCATCCATCGGGAAAGGGACCCTCAGTGTATCTGAATTACTACGCTTGGTTCATATTCTAACCTATCATGCAGCTAGTTATGTTTATGAGTGATGTATAGGCTTACTACTAACTACTAGTAAATCATTTATTTACGTCACTTTTCGGCACAAATGTTCTTTTAAGTGACATTGTAATACGATAAAAACGCTGTAGTCAATTGGTGAGATTAATGATGTACAGATGATGATGTCAGGGTGGGTGTGATAGGGCATGGTGAGTGTTTTCCTTCGGTCGCACAATAAGGGGTTCTGGGAATGTCTAGGGGATTTACCCCCAGATGGTAATGTGTAAGCTCACTACACGCATATAATGAATATATAGGAAATATAACTTTAGTGATTTCATGGCAGCCATTTTGAATTTCATGTTTTACAAAACATCCACAATGATGAGAGATCCACATCCGCCCAGATATCACCATAAGGGAACCAGCTAAGCATAATCAAAACAGAAAAAAAACTATCAGCAAAAACAATGTTAGCCACAGTTCTAAAAACAAAAGAAAGAATTGACTTTCTCATACCTGAAAATATAAGAATAGACATATTATTTATGTCTCTAGCGTAAGTAGTTTCAAAATTATTCGTAAATATGTATATTTTTATATACTTTGGCGGCCATCTTGGATTTCGCCATTTTAGACCTTTTCTCGACCTATAAAAAAATGTAATCCCTTTTTTTCTTGATCTTCATGATATTTTGGGTCAGAATCAAGTGAAAAATCAATTTTAACAGACAAATTGCACGAAAGTGTTATATGTGAAATATGAGCCTACACTACAGAGGTAGCTCATGGACGCAATACAGGTTATAGTTATGCGCATGCGCACATCGCCAAATTGAAAAATGCAAGAGAACATTGCGTTCATGTCACTGGCGCTTTTCAACCATGCTTGTGATGAAATATCTGCATTCCAATTAATGCATGCAGACATTGTGGATTTCGCATAAATGCGAATTTGGTAAAGGAAGGTAGTTTTCGCATACGTCTTAATAAAAAGTTCATCCCAAATGATAAACAAATACAGCTTAGATCATCATTATTGTGAGGGCTGAAAACATTTTGTATGCGATGATTTTTTTTGACATTTATATATCACGTAGCTCAACATCTGTGCGGCATGGAACAGATTATATCCTATCACTTACTTTATAACTTTCTCACTTTGATCTGGATTCTTCTGAAAGGAACGAAAAACTACAGAGTTTGAGGAATCGAGAGAAGTGGATGAAACGTTTTGAGTACATGAGTAGTCTGAGTGTTTGCGTTATCATACTACCTGGTGATGGGTGTCCTTAAATTACCTATCCTCCCACCGGCCACACGACGTTGTCGCGATGTAGAATCAACGTCAATGACGTTGATTCTACGTCGCAACAACGTCGTGTGCCGGTGGGTTAATACACATTGACCGCCTATAGAGAGGGCCGTAGCACATTGTCAGAGGGCTGCGATTTGCTATATCTGCAGCCTATCGGGCGGGTTGAATTTCCGATTCATTTTCAGAGAAATACCATGGCTATCCCAACGTAGGGGGGAAACATCGTTTTTTATTTTTTTAGACAAGGCACTTCACGCTTGTGTGCTCCACTTTGCTCAGGTGTGTAAATAAATACCGGATAAGACAATGTCACGCTAAGGTTCTCACGCTTACTTGTTTTTATGAACAAATAAACCGAAACATACCTGATACGAAAAATAGATTCAAACTTATTATAAGTTTATATAAAGTTATATTTTATCCTTCTGAAACTAAACAGTTTATTGTAGTTTTATTCAGAAGATAAGAAATTATGAATTTGTTGTACGTTCGTTTATCAGTATTTAAAACCACACTAATGCTGGCTGACTGTGAGAACTGAGAAGATTGAAAATAATACATCTCATAGAGGCAAACTACACACCTCCAGTCAATACTCAATACTCCACACCTTCATGAATAATTGAATGTGAGATGTCGAGCAAACATTGCTCCTATGTTGGGTCAACGTCTATGACGTAGGACCAGTTTAGAATCAGCTCTTGGTTATCTGGTTATAGACCATGCCGAATATTTTGATTTCTCAAAAAAAGTAGCCTTATGTACACACGGAAGTATCTGCCATTGCGGCAGTCGGGCACGCCATAGGGGTAGATTACAGCTAGAATTTTTCCAATCTTCTTAGCTGCATGGACTGTAAGAAGCCGCGGGAATGCCCCTAGGGGGTGACACTTCCATTTAGCGCTCAGATAACGATGATGGGCGATGTGTACACTGGGATTGAAGTGCTGACTGTTGCCCGCTAAGAGCCCGCAAAATGCATTTTATATCCCAATCAATTACCTAGAAAAGCTGTATTTTTTTATGATAATGCAAGTTATAGTTAGAGTGAAAAACAAAATAGTTAGAGTGGAAAACAAGATGGATGCAAGAAATAAACATGCTGATCTGCAGAACAAAATTCCATAGGCGCAATTTTGTTCTTCGATTTCATGCTCATCGATACCTCAAATATCATATTAAAAAGTCCCGAAAGATATACTTTGTGGAACAAATACAAATTATTATATTTCACTATGGCTAAATAATTTGACGTGAACAATCAAGCCTGGTTTGTACTTGTATAAGTTGTCGAATGCAACGTGAACTTTGTATGTCTTAACCCTTTAACCGCCATATTATTTAATTGTAATTTCCACCCACTTGAAGTTGTGTCTCGCTGACGCGATCCACAACTTCAAGTGAGTGAAAATTATTCAGATTTGACAAAATGGAGGTCAACTGTTTTCAAATATTGCTGATTGATGTCACATTTTATCTTTAACATGTTTAAGAGGTGGTACTTAATGTGCTAATAAAAAATAGAAACCCGAATAATGCGGCACCGGCGGTTAAAGGGTTAAAAAACTGTCTGTGTTTGTTTGTTTGTTTGACTATCAACATGATTACTTACAAAGTAATTATGAACGGATTTGCATAAAATTTGTACCAGAGGTGTGTCTCGGGCCAAGGATCAATATGTTGAATATTGTGGATGATCCGGATTATTGTGATCCGGATCCAGGATCCGGATTACGATCCGGATCTCGTAGTGGAGGTTTGCAGCCTCTGACTGAAATGTCTTATTGTTGGTGCTTCGATTGCGGGCTGACCTGATTCTAATGCTTGCAGCTAGATTAAAACTCATTGATATGTTTATGAATGTGAGACGACTGAGCTGGTTTCATCATATAATACAACTATTCAGTAAAACATAGACATGTATCAGGCTGTATGCGGTTTCGTACATATCATAGTGTACGATATGTTTGTAATCTGGAGATATAATTTGCTCACTTGGGACAAAGCTTTTCACTTTTAGGGTTAAATTATGTGTCTACGCTTTCCAGGGTGTCCGCCTTTTAGTCAGAAGGCCCGTTAGTGAGAAGGCCCAATAGTCAGAAGGCCTGTTAGTCAGAAGGCCAGTTAGTCAGAAAACCAGTAAGGATGATTAGTCAGTAGGCACGATTGTCAGAAAGCCCGTTAGTCAGAAAATAAGTAAGGATGATTAGCCAGAAGGCCCGTTTGTCAGAAGGCCCGTTAGTCAGAAAGTCAGATAATTACCTCATCGAAATCATCTCATTTGTGAACAATCCTATGGCCAATTTTTTGTCTTCATTCATTTACTAGGCTTGTGCCAGTAACAACGTCTAGAACTTTTATAAGGCTTGCGTTAATAATAGGTTATTCATTATGTTTTTGAACCTAATGTTGCTGAGGTAAATTCCAGCTTTAAATGAATGAAAAATACCCATTGGATCAAATGGTTATTACCAACTGCCTGTAAATCACAGTAAATTTTCTACATATAGGAACAAGATAGTATAGGCCTAATTATAATAATAATAATTACATAAGGTTGGCATCAATGTACACACTATGACTTTGAACAGTTTGGAATAATGTCAATATTAACAAGCAATATGATCAACATGCAGCTTCAAACGCGAGTACCTGAATTTTGAAAGTTGCTGAGAAAAACGGTCGAGATAACAAGATACTGCTAATAGATTATAATGAGATTCAAGTTTTGCGCTGGATATTCCGTGCTTAGGCAAACTTCACTTTCTCAAAATATGAACCAAGCCTTTCCACACAAGAGAGTCGACAAATAACGCTGGTTAATGTCAGAATATTTGGAGAAACAATTTATTATTTATTCTGAGCAAAATGATACATTGGGGTTCTACAGGTTTTACTCTTAGTTGTGCAATTTGTATCTGTATACTTTTTTAACATTATATTTTCATGTCTATTTTTCTTCCTCAAACTATTTATTTAACTACCGAATTTTTTGAAAAAGCGTGGATTCCATCAGCAGTTTTTAAGTATCCTTGAATAATTATTTTATTCTGTGAAACGCAATGACCATGACCTCCTTTGTTTTCACCGAGCTGGCTAATACAATGACGTATGGGGGAGGGGTTTTATATAACCTTGTTTTCACCGAGTGACGTCACTGCGTTTCACAGAATACACAACTCTCAATTTTTTTATCAATAGCTGGACAACAATCGTTTTGGTCAAAATAATATAACCCCCCCCCCCCACCTTCACATGCCCAGATATCAAATGAAAAGTCCCCTAGCATTGTCCACTGCCCAATGAACAAATTCTGACTAACGGGCCTTCTGATTAATGGGCCTTCTGACTAACGGGCCTTCTGTCTAAAGGGCCTTCTGACTAACGGGCCTACTGACTAACGGGCCTTCTGACTAAAAGGGTCTCACCCTTTCCAGAGTGTTCCACACCTGCTACAATATCTACACCTTATCATGCTTATAGCTATTTCATCTCTGCATTTGGTGCGGGAAACTGGTGAGAGGCAATATTATCTGCTGTCTTTATTTTATACCAATAATAATTTTAAACTACTCCATATTTTAGATGCACAGTTGGTTTTATGTTATGTGAATATAATATTTTAATTTATTTATATGGCTGACGATCCTCGTAGAGATCGTCCCGACTTGCTCCCGTCAACCAAAGCTAATACATTTTGGAAGCTTTTATTCAAGGATTAATAATATAACATTGTAGCCTAGCTATTTTCATAAATAAATAAATACGTCTGAAATTTAAAAATAGCAAAATCAGTACAACAATAATTCTGTAGGAAGTAGTAAACTGTAACTGCTTACTTTTCAGGTAAGCAGTTACTGTTTGTTGGCATTACAGAGTCGAGCAGCTGCTTGACCCACAAACAAGATGCCACCTCACACTCAATTAATCTCACTTAGCTCTCCCAGGTAATGGTGATAAATGCTCATGTTTAGTGTTCAGCGATAAACGCGCAGTTTAATTAATGATCTGCACAATAATATAATTCTGTGGACTATACAATGCTGGTTAATCATAAACAAATCACTGTCTAGTGTAAAAATGATTAAATGATTTTATTGTAACTTGTGTATATATCGGTTCACAGTGGTCAAAATACAGTATGTACAACGCAAGGAGTGGTACATTCGACGTTCTGGCTGTTTGGGGACGATATTATGCCGTAGCCCTTACACCGCTTAGGACGTCTATGGTCGTTTTTAATCGTTGTATTTGCTGATTAAATCAGTGTTATAAGGAATGACATGTGTGTTTTAACATCATACTTTGAAAAATGCTTGGTCTCAATTAAAACAAATATGACTAATTTGGCCCAGCTACGGTATGATATCCCTTTATCTAAATATTAACTGAATGACGGTGGTGGTCGGCTGATCTCGTCATGTGACACTCTGTCATTGGTCGGGGCAGCGTTTGAGATGAAAGGCGGGACATTTTAGGCCATTTTCCCGTGTTCTCTGTCATTTGTACCCAAATGACAGCATTTAACCGTCATTTTAGTTTTGAAAAAATTATGGTGAGCGAACTGGTCTAGTGTGGAACCAACGGCATACTTGTAAATCAATATTTGATCCATGTCTAATGTTTTCTGGTTCATAAACCTGTTATTACCTGAAAATGTAATGCAAGTTTAAACAATATCTAGCTCTGATTGTTTTCTTTTATTGAACAAAAAACACTTCGACAGACACACGGAAACAGAACATTTTTATACGTGTGCATTTATATTATAACATAATGTTGAATACACATTTTTAAATACAAGCTCAGATTCCATTCATCATAATAGGCCTACTCATAGTTATATTCACCTCGTACCTGGAATCACAACTGCACTTCCCATTTCAATGAAACTACCAACTACTGGGTGTTAGTATGGTTGAAATAGTACATGTTTGCTGGTCAGTCATCCATCACATAGGCAATTTTAATGGACTATTTCAAATTACCGTATACGTCAATACTGCTGTGCAAAATCGAACAGCAGTAACTACTTACTTTTCAAGTAAGCAGCTGCTGCTGTTTGGTTTTGCAAGACAGTATATCCGGTCTCCACGCCACAGCTTGACGTCCGTTTTCCAGAGAGCCCCAAGTGTCTTTGGTCTGCATTGCTGGCAATCTATCAAGGTCTCTGGCGGTAGCTGGACCCATCAAGTCTGGCGATCCATCTAAAGTGAACCGTCCGTGAACCTGACACCGCTCTAACCCCGCTGTGTGTTAGCACTGTAAACATAAGACGTTACGCTAAATTAAAACAGAACCACCACACTCCATTTACAGCAACTCCTATTATATGAAAACGATGGTCAAGCGAGGGTGATGTGGTGCATATTTTTGTAAATGAGGTACAGGAAGAGGTCCTGTTTCGCCTGTATCTCATACCACGCCAACGTGAAGCAAGAAAATTTCGTAATACTTGTATTTCACAATGACTATTGGTGAAAATAATCAGAAGCGAGCACGTTTAGGATAACATTCATGTTTCATGTTTAATTAACACAATCTCTAACGGTTACTTTCCCCTGAATATTTGTACCATACATGCTTTCAAATGATTTCCTTGAGCTTAGGTTATTAGATTCACATACATAATCATGTTTGCTTTCAGATGTTTTTGCCACATGATAGCAAAGCTTATTATGTAACGTCATGTCCATAGAGAATTTCGCTATTACATGTATGCACCAATACACGATGATGGAAGCAAAATATACTAATAACCTGATTCTAATTTGATATATAACATACCTGGGTAAATTGATTTGCCATTGTTGTTGGCTCAATAATTTTTTCGAAAGTTGGTCCAATGTTGGGCCACCGTCTATGATGCTGGCCCAACAGTAAAACAGCATTATGTCAACGTGTTGTATTTTCTCCTGGGTACATTTTAAGTAATACAACATCAGTTAAAACATTCTAATATATACTAAAAATGACCTAAATCATTTTTGACAAAAATTGGATTTGATTGAGAAAAAAACAAATATTTATCAGTGTTTATAGAAAGTGAACAATAAGATATCAATAAAACCAATTATTTAACATCTAATTTATTATATGTACGGTTTTTATCGTGTTTATTAGAGAAACTGACTTATTCTTTTACTTCATAGCGTTATTTTTAGTGGATGGAATATTATTATTCCATTGCATATACTGTCACTGCTTGGATACTGATGCGTCATACATATAGATGTCTAGATGCATTTTTAGGCCGAGAAGAAACATCAACAAAATCAGAATGTCCTGACACACGTTAAATCGATGTTTGTTTAATGTTGGCCCGACGTCTGCGACGTCGAGCCAACATTAAACAAACATCAATTTACCGTGTGTTAGCTTTCATTCACCTTGATGTGGGATGGGTAAAAAAGAGAACAAATAATTGCGTGCTAGGTGGGGCATGGGTGGGGAGAGTAAAAACAAAAAATACAACTCAAAATATAAGTTAACACCATTGATTATGGATATTTTCTAGTTTAATCAGCTACTCAGAGCAACCTACTCTCTCCCCGGGGCCTCCCTGCATACAAAAATAGCGGGCGTTTAAATTCACATAAAATGCGTTCTTGACATGAGAGTCTGGTGAGTGTCCTATTTATTTCCCTTCTATTCATTCACCATTAAACGCACATAACCTGTAATAGCTTCAGGAGACACTCAACATTTATTGTACGTTGCTGTTGATAAGTATCTAATCTTAACTCTTTGAGCGCTAGCAGCACGACTATGTTCGTTTTCAATCTGTTTTACTAGCAGGTTAGATCACGGTTATTGGCAATGAAATGTGTGTTTAAACATCAAAATTTGCAATTATAATGTCTCAAAATAAGTAAATATCAGTAATTTTCACACACTTTTTGAAGTTATGCCATGGTTTTCATAATGACAAGTTCTAGATTAATTCAAATGACGTCAAATATTTATATTTATGAAAAATATAAATTACCCTCGGATTATTATTATTATTAACTTGGATTATTGGATTCACTAATCATATATATCACAAAATATTTGATCCCTTTTAGCAGTATTATTGTTTGGTTTGAATTCTTGTTGAAAACGTGCATAATTATACGAGCCTAGCAAGACAAGGGTTAACATTAAAACGCACAGGGACACTTTACAAAGTGGCACTTCACACCTGCTCGTTCCATAAGCACATAATCTGATGACTTATTTACCGTTTTACTATTTGTCATTCACCTCAGCTTAGATGTGAATTATTACTGCCGCAATTCCCATTTCAAGGAATAGAGATGTCCATTATCCCAAATTAACCCTTAAAGCGCTGAATATTTTTTAAAAACCATGGAACCCAAAAGTTTTTTTTCTATTTGATATCATCATAAATGTCTTATTCAGCTCTTTCCGATTCATTTAAATACCTATGCTATGGGTCTACGACTATTATTAATATGTTTACTCTTACAGTGCGGAGAGCAACTTTTGACACACGTCAGATTCTGACGACTAAAGTCGATCCCCGCGCTGTAATGGCTAAAACACCAGAACACCCTTTATTGTGATATATTACATGATTTGTTATTCAATTATTTATATTCAGAAAAGTATAATATGCTGTTCAAAATTCGTCGTGGGAGATGAAAAGTATGTGGCTTTTCCATGTTATCATGGTTATCGGGGCCTCTTCTAAGCGTCTGGTGTTAGTCAAATTAGGTTTTTACTAAGAGCCTCTGCAGGCCGAATAATAAACGTCATTCTTATATTACAATGTTGGCGCTAAAGTAGACACACTTTACTTTATGTGTTTACAAACAAATGGAGAAGTTATCTGTCATGCACCTCCATGATATCACACAGAAAACGTGTGAAGAATAGCACGCTCAAGTGAGTGAGTGAGTGAGTGAGTGAGTGAGTGAGTGAGTGAGTGAGTGAGTGAGTGAGTGAGTGAGTGAGTGAGTGAGTGAGTGAGTGAGTGAGTGAGTGAGTGAGTGAGTGAGTGAGTGAGTGAGTGAGTGAGTGAGTGAGTGAGTGAGTGAGTGAGTGAGTGAGTGAGTGAGTGAGTGAGTGAGTGAGTGAGTGAGTGAGTGAGTGAGTGAGTGAGTGAGTGAGTGAGTGAGTGAGTGAGTGAGTGAGTGAGTGAGTGAGTGATTGTTTGCAGTAAACCTCTTTCTTGCAAGTCTGGCATCATAAAGATTTTTTTTATTTAGTACCACCACAGAGTCGAAAAAATTGTCATTTTATATTACTATGTTAACGGTAAAGGCAGATTGCTTCATGTGTAAGCAAATGAGGCTGTTATCTGTATATTTAACTCAGACCAGAACAGTTTGTGAAGCAAGGATAAGATACAAGTGTTAACGTTACACTTCATCATGCACTGACAAAAAAAAGTGCAGGAAGTTGTTTTTACTAAGATATGCAATCATATACAAATATTTTGTAGCAAAAAATATCTGTTCTATGCGTTTTCTTGCGCCGCAAATCTTCCACAATGATACACTAACTCGAAAAGGTGTTCTTGCAAATTCAAAAACCACGGTAAGATTCGCTTCGATCCACATAGAGATGTAACACTTTCCCAGTTTTTTTTATTTAATGCCCTGCTGAATTATCAAATGAGATCGACACTGATACATGGTGCAGTAAGAGAGGTACAGATTTATTGGAGTGTCCTCGGTATCCCCGGGCGTAGACACTCAAAGTACATCAAACAAATTATCAGATTATCATGAGCAATTTTCAACCACTTGAAATTGTGGCTCGCGGTAGCGAGACCCAACCTAAAGTGGGTGAAAATTAGGGTGAATAATGAACAGCGCATACACGCGACCAGCGATCGCTGCGAGAACAGGGGCACATCAGATGATAGGTGGGGGTGGGGTATGAGTTTCACCCCACACAAATCTTTTTTTTTGCTTCGAGATGACACCCACTTTTTCCTTTTTTTTACCCGAATGAACGAACTTTTTTTTGGATTGACAAAGTCATTCTTTTTTTAATAACGCACCATAATAATTAGTAAATAAAATGTTATTGTGTTGATACATGGATTTTTAACGGTGTCCGGATGTTTTCCTCAGTGAAATTGTAGACGCGTCGGGAGTCAAAATTGGCATTATGGACGCTGCACGAACTTTGTGAACAATCCCCCAAGTATCCTCTGGCCCGCCCCTTATTGCTCAAACTTTGCTGTATAATACACTGCATGCCTAATAGATATGTACTATTCCTAAATATGTGCTACAGTGAAGGAGATATAATGTAGTTTTGTTAGACATATGTCATAGTATATTGAAATCAAGTTATAGATGCCAACAGCCCTATCCATAAAATTACTAAATTAGACTTTTGTGAATATACAGGCTGAACATGGCCAGAATAAATTCCTCAGAATGGTGAAATAAACACTGCTCCTCATGCACATGATTCGAATTTCGAGTCCTGGATGTCAGGGTAGTGTAAACCACTACCACGGTCCCGCCCTTGTCTCTACAGATGGTAAACAGTGTCTTATTTACACTTTCAAGTCTAAATTTACCATTGAGATCTTTATCAACTAAAAATAGCTGTCGCAATAATTGTTTTGTAGTTAAGATAACTTAAAGTCGGTGACAAGTCAAAGAAAATGGACATAATGAAATTGTTAGGATTTCCTGAATACTATATAGGTGTAGGATATTAGGTCACTTGTTGTTCGGCTACAGATAACCCTTTAACCGCCGGTTCCGATTATATTTGTTCTTTTCCATTTTTACTACCATATAGCTTTTAAACATGTTACAAAAATAACGTAACTTCAATTTACAAGATTTCAAAATTGTTGACCTCCCATTTTGTCAAATCTGAATATTTTCCACTCACTTGAAGTTGCGGATCGCGTCAGCGAGACACAACTTAAAGTGTGTGAAAATTACAATTAAATAACTTGGCTACTAAAAGGTTGATGTTTAAGGAGGGATTTGAACGTCCCTGTAGATAACAATGAGACGTCAGCGTAGTCCTTAGACAACCATTTGCCTGGCCACAAAACCATAAACATATCTTTGGCAAGTGATAGTTATTTTTACGAAACAACCCTACAAGTGTTTCCCAGTCTAAACACACTTAACCTAGTTTTATATCAACAAAGGTAAACACGTAAACTATCTCAATAGTCCACTTATTTGTGATGAACATTATTCCGTAGGGACTTTTTTAATAAGTTTTTAATCTTCTAAGAAATCGTTTTATTTTATTGAAATTAATTTAGATCGGATACTTTTCAATGATTTCAACCAATCTATAGTCTGGTGTGCTATTTTATGTTGTCCCCTTTACATGCAAGTGTGTGATGACCTTCTATACATTGTGACAATAAAAGTAATGGACAAACGACCAAGCTCGAATTCAATGTCTTTCTGTTATGAAAGTGCATGAACATGATCTGTGTATAATAATGTCTGTTCTCAAAAAGGAAAGTTTCCATATAGAAGAAGTTCAGAGAGGAGCGTGATGCGCTGGTGGAGTGTCGTGGTTACTATAATAATAGCTGTCCTCTGTCACATGGTTCTATTAGCTTCTTTATTATTTTCTTATCTTCTTATCTCAACTGTGGGGCATCCTTGGGTTGATGCAGTGATCCTAAGCAAGGTACTTTACCATCGTGTGCTTTACTTTACGCAGGTGTGAATGAGTACCTGGTAGAACAAAGATGTGTAAAATAGTACGCTCCTCACGTCAAAAATTGTTGCAGAGATGGATGTTCCAAGGTAATTGAAATTGTACATGAATGAGTTTCAGTAAATTTGTGTGAGTGGCGCGGGGTATTGTATGCGCGCAGGCTATTACAAGAACTCATCATGTTCATTGTTATGATCATTATTATCAGATTATGTCTAGGCTTGAATAAACGACACCGAAGTTAACTGGAACTCATCTAGCTAGTGGCATTGTAATGCCACCAGCTAGATGAGCTCCAAGACAATGTCCACGGCACATAGAGGGTCAGTCAATAGTACTTGTATTGTTATGTGTCATGCGGTTAGAGACACTTGGCAGCCGAGGGGCGTAAACTGTTACGACCAGATACGTCTATCATCGAGACAACACCTCTGAGCCGTAGGTGATCCCAGCGATGGCGGACATCTTGGATTTATCACCACCGAAACAACTGATTTTTTTACAGAAAAAAGTACAGCAGCCATTAAGTTATTTTGGTACATGGTGCTGCAGACACGTGTCCTGTTGATACAACTCACCACGGAAAATTGGTTGAGAATTGAGCTATAAGCCAGTGAAAAATAAAAATAAAATGACTCGGGCTTTAGGCCACTTTTGTGCCCATACAAGCTAAATTGGCCCAGGAGAACATCCTGAGGATGGTGACATGAGTGAGATGACACTGCCCTCCAGACACAGGATTCGTAATTCAAACCCTGGAGGTCTGAGGGCGAGCACGCTACCTCTCGGTCACAGAGGCTCCCTACAATAATGAGTTTTACGTGTGGATGGGGAAGAAACATTATTTTTTTGTTTTTTTTTAACCGCCGAGACCGGGAAACGAAACCCGAACTAACCATTATGCCCGCTCAGAATCCAGCAAAAACTTTCATCTGTTTAACATTGTACATCGCTACATGGAGGCACATGAGACGTTGAACCAAAGGTTTTTTAACATTGGACTACCGTCTACGACTCTAGCCCAACATTAGAACAACATTGGCTCAATGTGCCATGTTTGATGGGAACTCGCATGCACCATTATAACATAGACGCATGTCATTCGCTAACAATTGATTTGCCAGCGAATGATGCGCTAAATATTATTGTGTGAATGAAATTCACGAATCGCTGACTAGCGAATGAAGTGCCAATGATTCACACATGTTTTTTGCTCCACCAGTGTCAATCTACTCTGTGTATTGGTGAAGGAATTGAACTCATAAAATTACAATCGTGAAATGGTGCTAAGCAATCTGAATGCCCGAAATGCTGCATTTTGTTTATTCTTGCGACAAATGTTAAATCAATTTAAGTTGGCAATTTTACAATCCTAAGATATCATGTTTTTTCTCAGAGAGCAGTCGTAGTCCCAGACCAGGCCTATGTACATTGTATGATAACCTACTTCTGACCTATAAGAGAGTCACTCTGGCACTGTCTGTCATATATATGATTGGATTAGCTAGTCACTACCTGTCATTCAGTTTTTTTATTTAAAGCTGATGTCTGTCCTAATGGTAGAATCATTTTGTTTCCTAATAAATATATCTAGAATTATTTATATAATTCAACCTTACGATATAAAAGGGCTCGAATTTCGAATCCTGTGTCTTGAGGGCAGTGTTATCTCATTCATCTCACCATCCTCAGGAGGTTCTCTTGTTCCGGTTTAGCCTATATGTACACAGAGTTGGCCTAAAACCCCATTCATTCCATTTATATCCCCAAGTGAATATTCAGAACCTCCTTATTTTATTTTATTATTTTTATTCAAGCTATGCCATTTGTTTGTTGCAGAAATGCAGCGATGCGGTTCATACGAAAAATCTTAAACATTTGTCCACAACCAAAATTAGTCATTTATTATAATTTTTTAATATTTGGATTTGTCATTCGTCTTTTGAACATTTTTTCTTCTCATGTGACAACATAGCGGTCGCGATTAAATCAGCAGGACATCTGTTTTATGAAGGATATCTCGATATTTAGCAGTGTTTTTTTTTAAGTAACCTCAGCCCGAGGACAGGTTCAGACGGCTTATATCTGTCACTGCAGCTATAAATGTCGTAGTATTACACGCCATGGATCATCGGGACACGTGCTAATGTCATTCTCACAAGGCGAGTCCCCTTTTCTGGCCACATCTAATTGATGTCACTCGGTTGCCAGGGAGTGCCTTTGTTGCTATGGTGAAACGATGAGTATAGTGTCTCATCTCAACAAACACAAAATATTTGCATGATATTTGTACAATGTTGGACCAACGTCGTGACCTTACAACCATTATTATATGAGCTTCAAACACCATACCAAAGTAAAAAAAATGACCAGTAGTTGTCGTAGTGAAAATACAACGTTTTACAAAAGTGGTCCAATAATTATAATTATGTGATTTCTCGTTTCTGACTAGCTTTGGGCGCGAAATCCATTTCTGGTATCACGAATTTCATTTTAGGCATCAGTGACCTTACAAGCCTTATTCTATGACATTCAACTTCGGTATGAAAGTCAGAAATAATCAAAAGCGGTCATAGGGAGAACACAATTTTTTCATAAGTCTAATAGTTGTGTGATATATGGTGTCTTACTAACTTTGTAACGCTGAACCAATTTCTGGCATCAATAATATCATATTAGGCATGAGTTATAGATAAAAATGAGTTGTCATGTGTCATTTTAGATAAATTTGGTGACCGTGAAGCTATTTGTGGACATAAAATATAATTGGAGTCCTCTTGCAAACTTAAAATGGGCATACATAGAATTCACAATATGAAAATATGAATGCAATCGTTTCTTATGGAGTTTCATATCTGGGGAATGCAATACCAATGACACTTTATTTACTAAAACTAAATAATATGCCATTGAAAACTAGTTGAGCGGAAACAAATCTTCCCAATTATAAAAGTCACATGTATTTCCCATTGATGAATGGTTACATGTGTATTGATATGAGAAACGCCATTCTTCACGCCAACAGATTAATCAGTACATGTTTAAGGAAATATCAATTCACTATTGGGGTATTGAAATGTTTTTTAGCGGTATCACTTTTTTGACCACCTTGGCAGCTCACTAGGGAGTCGTTGCATGCTGTGTGGCATGGTATTAATCAATTAGTCCACAACAACCATCCAAGAGAGGCTGATACGAGTCTGGCCATACTCTTCGGGTGGATTGTCAGTACGTTGTTGTTCCTCGCAAAGCCGCAGCTCTCGTACCAGAGAGCCTTCATTTGAATAATAGTATAAATCTTTACTAAACACCCATGCTGGTTTCAAAAAAGTAAGAGCACCACAGATAAAAAATAGTTTGGTTTGGTTGGAGACGTATATCAGTCAAGGTTTTGTATATTTAGTATTGCAGGATCAGCTTCACCGGCGAGCCTGAAATGAGTGTTCGTCGGTCTTCGCGTCAAAACATTCAACAGGAGAGGTTCTAAATACCAATGAGCACAATCTCAAACCTTGGTTGGCGATCAGATCCAATACATCCAGATACAATCGTCTCGCCGAACCATGCACAATGCAGCCGTAATCCAGTTTGGACCGGATTTATGACTAGCATACCCCTAGTAGGGTTGTCCGTTCACCACCCCAGTCCTTGCTGGATATAATTGCAACAGATATAATGATTTCTATACTTCTCTCAATTTGAAATTTGATTAAACAGGGAGTGCTTGTCCATATAGATTGAGATTATGTGATTATGCTCAGTGTGTAAGCTATTTTTCTTAAATGTACTCCCAATGTTTTTGAGAAAGAGCAAAGTAACTACTTGCTGGCCTGTCATCATGGTCATGTTGCTAGATTACACAAAAAATAGCAAAGTCGTCTCGGATAGCCTTAAACAACTTCCCAAGTTCCGAAGTTCCCAAGTTCCGAAGTTCCCAAGTTCCAAAGTTCCCAAGTTCCAAAGTTCCCAAGTTTCGGGAACTTCAAGTTCCCAATTTTCAAGTTCCGGGAACTTCAAGTTCCGAAATAAAAGTTAACAAAAAAATGTTTTTTCCTATTTCAACAAAAAACATTTTAGATACTGCCTTTTGCCTTTCCACGCATTATATATTGCCAAGCTGCGCGCATGAATGGAATTAAATGTGGTTTTCTAGACCGCGCACACTAATTGTTATGTTCAAATGACGAATTAGGCCTCTATTTGTAGGCCCGACGTTGACCCAAAATTGAGGTAAGGTTTGCCCAACGTCTGTGACCTTACAGCAGCATTAATCCAAGATCGGGTCAATGTCTGTTTGATGGGAGATTTACAGCTGGTATTAGGCAGCCATCCACAGAAGATTTCATCTGAGTAGGCCCAGTTGTTTTTCAAGTTCAAAGACTATTATAACATGCCGCTATATATGCATAGAAAATATATAATAATATATATAGGGCCTAGGCCTACAAATCACACCTCGCAGATGACAATTCCCAGCAAACACCACGCCCTGACCCAATGCTGGGTTTACGTTGGGCCAGCGTTGCAGACGGTGGTTGAACATAAAACCAGCATTGGGTCAATGCGTCGTGCTTGTTGGGGAGGAATCTATGTAGTCTCAACGTTGGTCTTTAAAATATCATCGATACTGTTTCCACTGTTATTAAGTACTGTCACATGTCATAATTTTCTCACGGGTTGAGATGCTTGTTGATTACCGGGAAGAAGGGGGGGGGGTGCAAACAGCGTCACGCATGGAGGAAAGACCTCATAAGCTCTACAGGATATTAAATAATATTGATCTATGCCATCAATCACGACAAAGACCCAATACTAGTAATCGTTTAATAATGTTGTTCTATCGTCGGCCACCACCACTCGAACTCGATTATGTATACTATATCTGGGAAAATATCATATTGTAATACTCTTTATTTTAGATTTTGTATAATAAACTTGTGGTTCTATTGTAAATTTTATTTCATACCTGTAGGCCTAGGGCTAGGCCCTATATATTTAATTTCACATCGTGAAATGTTTGCCAAAATCGCCCATAAACAAAATATAAATATGTGAAAAACTAACTTTAGTCTACAGCACAAAATTAATATTGGGTACCAGACTGTCTTTCCGACAAAAACGATTTTTGCAAATATTGTTTTGATATATTTATTCACTTATTTTGGAATTTCGGAACTTGAAGTTCCCGGAACTTCAAAATTGGGAACTTGAAGTTCCCGGAACTTGGGAACTTCGAAACTTGGGAACTTCGGAACTTCGGAACTTCGGAACTTGGGAACTTGTTTAAGGGTATCCCAAGTCGTCTACATCTAACGAATTTTCGATGCCTGCTGGTAAAGCCTTGACTTATTAGCTTTTATTGTACATATATTTGGCGACACAATGCTTCCTTGTCGGACACCTTCCTCTTGCGAATATAATTTTATCTAATCCGACTTAACATTTTCTCCCTTTTTAATAAAACTATTTGTGGCCTTTTGTGGACCGAGAAATATTCCAACTGTATGTTGATTTTATTACAAAGCTTTCACAAATATACGTCTTCAACTTGTGGTGATATTGCCTTTTAGAAACCCGCAGTAGTATTTATTAATGATTTATACTGAGACCATATCAAGGAAGGTTTCTTGGAAACCACCAAAGGTAAATTCTTATTACCCTACTGTAAGCGCTGCCGAAAACACACAAAGTAGGACCAATGTTGGTTTAATGTTGTCCCAGTGTCGCAACTGAATTAATAAAGTACTATTGCATTGTATTGCATTCCGAACATACAAAACCATAGGAAACCAGTGTTCCATCTAGGATTCAGAAGGGGCACCTATCATTGGGGGCACATAATCATGCCGGTCGGGCATGCCCTACTTAGACATTTCCAGCAGGCTGACCCCCGCAGGACTCCCATTGTAGCCTACTTTTATGCCCTCAATTAGATTCACAGTCACCAAATTAACCTAAAATGACACATTACATCTACTGTTTATCGGATAATTGATGCCTAAAATGGCAATATTGATACTAGCGCTACAAAGATGGTCACGTCACATGTAACTATTGAACTACCGGCACTAGTTAAAAAATTGTGTTTCACGACAACCGATTGTGATCATGTTTTCACCTTCACCTGGCTTATAATTGCAGCTTGAGGTCCAGAAATGGGTTCCACGCCCCAAAATTAGTCAGAAATGACATATCACACTTGATTATCGGATTACTGGTTGAAAATCTTTTTTTTTCAAATATCCGCTGGCGACTATCTTTGATTTTTGCCGTTTTTTGGCCAAGCGCGACATAGGATTGATGGGAAATTTTAGGAGAGCAGTATATGACAATTTTCAGCTCTCACACCCAAATTTCTACCGTCGATTTTTCATGAGTTGACGGCGGCCATTTTAAATTGTCGGTGATAATTAAAAATGCGCAAAGGTGCAAGTCTGTCATGCTTGCTCATATCAATCGAGACATATAATGCATCAATAATCCGCAAAAAAGTTTTTATAAACCCATTTGCAAGGTTCCACCCTCGGCGACCTGACTATACGGATAAGATGGGGCTTAAAATAAAGGAATGCAAACCTTATTTTGACGACTTATATAGAGGTACCCTAAATATGTTATTAACAACGTCGCGCAGTTTTAAATAACGGGGTAGGGTTACTTGAATGTATGTTATTTCTGTTCTATGAACCGATCTCAAACTGCTATACACCATAGTAACGGTATTTGAATTCCGCTTCTTATGGTATGTTATGGTATTAAATCATTGCAATATATTAATTTACCGATCTTATCCGCTGAAAAAGTGATCACAGCCACTTTCAAATTTGTCTCAGCCACTACAAAACTGATCTTGGCCACAAACAAACTGATCTTGTCCACCAAAGAAGTGATCACAACCACTTTAAAAGTTATCTCAGCCACTACAAAACTGATCTTAGCCACTAAAGAAGGGATCACAGCAACTGTAAAGGTTATCTTAGCCACTACAAAAGTGATTTTGACCACTGTGGGAGTGATCACAGCCACTTTCAAAGTTATCTCAGCCACTACAAAGTGAACTTGGCCACTGAAGAAGTGATCACAGCCACTTTGAAAGTTATCTCAGCCTCTGCAAAAGTGCTTTCGGCCACTAACAATCCTTTATCAACCTCTAAAAAGTGATACCGTCCACTACAAAAGTGATCTCGACCCCTCAATAAAGCACCACAGCCACGTTAAAAATCATCCCAGCCACCATAAAGGTGATCTAGGCCACAAACAAACTGATTTCAATTACCAGGCAGTGTGTTATTAATAATATCACACCGTAGTACAGGAGCGTGTGTAATTCCGTGGGAATTCAGTGGTTAAAATATGCCACCTATATGAAAATGTTCAGAATAGACCACAAAATAAGAAAAAGTTTGATGGAGTTCACAAATAAGTGTCAGAACCCTCTTATCAGGCAAAATTAAAAATGTCCGCAATGAAATAACTAAAGTTATCATATATTCACCAATAAGTTAGATAGAGACAAGATTATTTTATCAAAGAATTATGTTTTCGGTATCAAGGAATGCAGTAAAACAAACAATACATTCATTTGACATCAATATCATGCAAAATTCAAAATGGCCGCCATGAAATTACTATTAATGTTAATTACTGTTAATAATTTAGATAGAGACAGGATTATTTTACCTAACTATATGTTTTCGCTATCAAGCCATACAACAAACAACACATTCATTTGACATCATTATCATGAAAAATTCGAAATGGCCGCCATAAAATCACTGAAGTCAGCATGTACTCGTCAATAATTGAGATAGAGACGAGTTTATTTCACCAAACGACATGTTGTCGGTATCAAAAGATGCCATGACATTATCATAAAAGTTATATATTACTCAATATTTCAGGCAGAGGCTTGATTTTTTTGTTACCAGGGAATACAATGGCTCCGTTTTTAAACTTTTATCGCTTTAGAAATCAGGATCTTGACTGAAATACTACATCAGATAAAAAACGATTATGCTGAATGTTATCTTGTATCCCCCCAAAAAGCACATAAATACATGAAACAGTTGGTCTGGTGTAGTGATGAATGTAATAGACCCGTCCCCCACTCTGGTATGGTGGTATAAAAATGTCCCCCCTCCCTTCACAAACTTAAGAATTCAGTATTGTGGGGAGCCGCTGTGAACGAGAAGTAGCGTGCTTGCTTTCAAACAGCCAGGATTCGAATTTTAAATCGTAGGTCTGGACGACAGTGCCATCAGTTTTATCTCACTATCCTTAGTGGGCAATCCTGATACAGTGTAGTCAGTTTGTCCGCATACCTATTGTTCCGAGGTTCATTCATTTATTTGCAGAGCTAAGAATTGCTATATTATCAACACATTTCTGAGGATAAAATGTGATCATCCCTAAGACCGAAGCAAGTAGATACATTAACCCATTAAAGCCCACTGGCAAGTTTTTTTTACCAGTGACGTTTTGGTGTGACGTCGCAATATTATTTTTTAAAGGCTACACGACTTGAACCCGTTGTAAACTCCTTTGTCGTCTTGGTTAACTACATTTTATGCAATAGATAGTTGATACCAACGTTTAACAACGCTTAAGTTTGTCGGAATAGTACTTCCAGAATTACTTCATCGTCGTGGAAAATACCAAAAAAGTAGTTTTTTTACATATCTTGTAGTAAGTAAGTCAATATTCATAAAGAAACTGTCATGTGTGGTGATTTTCACCATGTAATTATAATGCTGAAAAAAGATTCGTACCTGTGCATAAAAAGACTAATAATGTACATGCAACATGATATGTTATTATTTACAATAATGATGCAACGAAATACATTATGTTTTTATGTAGACTGTCTGGTACTAAATCCCTGAGCATGCTGATATTTATGTTAAGCACATTTCCATCCTTTTCTAATAATAATTGTTTGTCTGCTAAATGACATATACTAGGAAGACATTGCTATTGAGATTGTAGGTACTGGCAAAAAAATTTGCCAGTGAGCACTTATGGTGTCTTTGATTGATATGTTTATGATATATGACGAATGATATCCTCTTCATGTTTGAATACGCTGCGAGGGATGAGCCAACTACTGTAAAGCGGCTCAGAAAGCGAGGAAGTAGATGGTGTCATCATTAAAAATGTGTATGAAGTGTACAAGATTTATTGAAAGAGAATGCAAAATCTCCTGGGTCTGTATTTCTCTCAATGTTCCCCTACAATCTAGTTGATATCATGCAGAGGGAGTACAACCTGTATTCTCAGCAAAAGGAGAGAAGCCTCGGTATAGATAAGATGGATGCTCTAACATTGTCAGGTATCATGCTTCTAACTGGATACAACTGACTACCATATAGCCGGCTTTGTTGGTCAGAATGAGCTGATATTCACAATTCTCTGGTCTCTGATTATCTGAGGCAGAGCAGGCTCGATGATATCGTAAGTGATCTTTATTTTAGAGATAATACTAATTTGTCAGGTGACAGATAGGCATACTACAAGGTTCTTGAAGATACTTGAAGAGCTGACTGGAGCTTTCAAGCAGGCAGATGTGGCTGAGGATATCAGCATTGACGAAACCATGATACCTTATTTTGGTAAACATGGCACAAAGCAGTTCATCCGTGAGAAGCCAATAAGGCGCAGTTTCAACTTGTGGTATCTAAGGATATACATGTATCACGTAAAATCGTATATTTGCGTGTCTAGAAACCCCCTAGTCTCAGTATGAAATAAATACATTTATGTATGATACTCCTTGTGGGAGTGATCACCAGTGTTGGTCACTACATAGACCATATCTAGGGTTGCTGGGATGATTGCTAGTAGTAGTAGTATAGTAGTACTTCTCACTCCCATCTGGAGAGGTCATAGATAACTGTTCCGTCAGTTGCATGCTATACGGCATGGTACGGAAGCACTAGTCTAGAGCAATCATCCAAGGGAAGATGCAGCCTCCTCGTATCTGGCCAATGCAGCTCTCGCATCAGTGCAGGCGCTGGTGTAGGCCGTGGTAGCCTTAAATAACCGGCAATGGCGTGTTGTTGACATTAGGTCTCTCACGGGGTATAAATGGAGTTATCCTACCTATTGTTACTCTGGCGACTATCCGACCCAAGGATAGCGAAGCTGCGCGAAATGCCACGGAGTTTCAGCATTAAATTGCACAGCGAAATCCAAGTCTCCCTCACATCATCATCTGTACATCATTCGTCTCATTACAATGTTACTTAAAAGACCATTTGTGTCGAAAAGTGACGTAAAGCAATGATTTAGTACTACTACTACTGGTCACAATAAACACATTTCATTGACCCCTCTAAAGCCCACTGGCAAAAAAATTGCCAGTCCAAGAAACCACTTGTCAATTTTTTTAAAAAAAAAGTAAATGAAATAGTAATAATGGCCTAATCGTAGCAATGTGTTATATTTTCGCCTCGGAGGCTCTGTTTTAAAAAGGTGGGCTTTAATGGATTAAGAAGGCACCCGCTGCAATAGGCACTGGGGGACAGAAGCGTGGATACAGACACATTTGCTAGGGTACATAGCAATGCTCGGACTGTACATCCTCTCGGATGTACAGTCCGAGCATTGCTATGTACCCTAGCAAATGTGTCTGTATCCATATATATAGCAATATAGCGTATATATATAGCAATGCTCCAGTCCGAGCATTGCTATGTACCCTAGCAAATGTGTCTGTATCCACGCTTCTGTCCCCAGTGGCAATAGGTCACATGAGTGAGTGAAATTATTTTGACCCCGCTTTTTACTGATATCATGAGAGAAGAAAGCCCTCCTCCTATATTTGGGGGATAATGCTGATAATTTAGGGGATAATACTGATTATTATTCTGCTGTTATTATCCTATGGAATATTTGCTGTTTGTTAATTTATAAACAGTGCAAACCCCACAAAGATAAAGTAATATTTATCATAATTATATTTATATTTAACAAAAACATTATATAATTAAATATCTGATATTACATAATAATTCTGTGAAACTCAGTGACGTCACTCGGTGAAAACAAGGTTATATAACACCCCCTCCCCCATATTTCATTCTGTGAAACGCAGTGACGTCACTCGGTGAAAACAAAAGTATATAAGAACCCTCCCCCTTACTTCATTGTACTAGCCAGCTCGGGGTTATATAGTATCTAGTCATGGCAATGTGAGGTCGCAAACAAATCATTTTGATTATTCAATGGGTTTTGTCAAATATTTTTTGTCACCTAAATGTTTAATGACAATTATTTAAAGAAAAACTTTGCTATAATTTGACATTGCAATGACCTTAACTTGCCTTTGATTTGATATTTGATACACTGCAGTGTAGACGCTAACCATGCAAACATGATCTGTACAAATATTGATACTCTTTTGCTATGCCCCATTGTGTTACATTACATTAATATTTTTTTAGTAATTTATAACTACATTTATAACAGTGCCAAGTGCTGGAGAACGGATTTAGAAATACAATTATCAGGATGTTTGCTATGATATTAATGTTGACCTCATGTAGGCTAACGATGATACAGGTGGTTAATAACTATACACACTAATGCAGACGACAAACTCAATACTGCCTGTATTTGATCATCGTTCGGATTCTAACAAGTCGATATAACAATATATTTAATAATTCGCAAGCAATATATATATTTTTAAATTATGCCACAAACCAGTCCACTGTGATTTTATCTAACGTACTTAAAATGACAACTTTATATCTGGCCTGACCATCAAAAAATACAATTTGGTTGACCCCGAACGTAGGTCACCCGCATGTGCGTCGCTGATTTGATGACATATGGTTTTGCCAGAAGAAATGGTCGATTAGTGTTCTAAATTTACATGTTTAGAATGGCTTAATTATTTAATGATGTAAACATCATGGCATTATCAAATAATATTGGTGCTTGTTTGTTCTATGATTTAAGACATAACTGTTTGCATTACATAGAAGACAATGATCCTATGCGTGATAAAATTTCACATCGAACCATATAATATGCTGAATATGCTGTGCTGTACTAATCGATGTATTACGTGTCATTGTGGGCGATATAGTAATGTATTGTCACTCACATTCTAAGACCATGACATTATACTGATAATGCATTGCTTCCGGATCATACATTATTACTTGCCATACATCGATATCATTATTTTCAAAAATGTAATTTATCAACATCATATAGTCCGTAATAACAGACTCTGTGTGCGATACAGAGTCTGTAATCATTGTCATTCGTAAAGTTGTGCCCCAAAAATACGGTGCGCATCCGATCGATTGCGCAATAAATTACTGCGTCATTGTTTGATCAATTATTTTTACATCAGTCTGTAATGACAGATGTACATCTCATTAGAATAATGCCTTAACATAGGGACTTAAAGCACTGTCTTTATAGGTTAATTTATCATCTAAATAGGGCTACCCTCACATATTTCATGAAATTTTTGGTCTCAGCGTACACTGACCACCAGCATAGAAAACCACAGCTTTTGCTATGCTGTCAATCTCTGACGTTCAACTATGCTGTTCACGTCAAGCTCGGACTAACATCATACGACTTGATCATAGAGCATTAATTTGCTTGCAATTAGCAGCTGCACTTGATTCACCAGCATTAGCAACATGCTTTATGAAGTAGCAGTTATTATGTATTGCCCACCATGGGAGGGGGCGATGAGGGCTGCTTCATATAATTTAGATCTTTACGGCCTTTTTAACATAAATTTCAGAGACAAAATTTAATCCAGATACAAGTCTAAAATTGCTTAATTTATTTCGATCTAATGATGGGGATTTTAATACTTGTGTAACATGACCAAGTTTGAAGGCATCTGGGAATTTCCCTTCTACCAGTGAGAGATACATGATATTTGTGATTGACCCGGCCAGAATATCAGCGCTGTTCTTGATGATTTGAGTTGGACATGAGTCTAGGGGATTTGGGGCAGCTGGAGGGGGGGGGGGGGGGGTGGGGCATGGTTTAGAGTTAGCACTTTTCTTATTGTACGAACTCTCCGGAAGTATATTTTTTGTTTTATTATGTATTTCATTTTACTCCATGATTTTCTAAGGTTAGTGATGTTCTCTGAAACCAAATTTGTATATAATAGGTTTTTGCTTTTGACATTAGTCTATCACACAGCTGAACTTGTACATTGAATCGTGATTGATTACAACTTGTTCGATCCCTTCTCCATATAGAATATCGACATAGTAGCATGGTATTGGGTATAGATGTAGCTGAATTTGTATTAAGATTTTGAATTAGGTCGGGATCGGTTAGATTATTTTTGCATTTGTCAATGTCAAATTTTCTGTAAGATCTTTGATTTGTTTTTTTCTTTGGCTTCAGAGTAGCAATAAATGAGGAGGGGTCACTCGTCTGATCTGCTGATCTTATTTTATTAATTAAATTACATTAATCATTTTTTTCTGCTTATGTCATTTTGGGAAAGATAAATATATAGAAAATAACACACTAAAATATCTAATCCATTCGTCAAAAAATTCAGGACTTATGAATCAACATATATTTTTTCACTTTCAAAATTGATACTTTCCGTCAATGGTAAAGTGATCCAAGTCCATCAGTTTATATAGGGACATTTTGACTTGGATCAGTTTACCGCTGAGATATACGGAAAATGGCTCCTGAAATGTTATAAAACCACCCTTATGTGGATCAGTTTGTGCTATTCAAATAATTACTAATTTTTCACTGGATCAAGATGAAGAGACACTGTACAGTTTTTATACTAGTTTGTGACATTTAAAACTAAATTTATATTTCCAAATTTGCAAAAG
The DNA here is from genome assembly GCA_964017125.1 of Flabesymbios commensalis. NCBI lineage: Eukaryota > Metazoa > Annelida > Polychaeta > Terebellida > Flabelligeridae > Flabesymbios > Flabesymbios commensalis. Next base: position 37,720,388 of record OZ024918.1, read on the forward strand.
TTTATTTATGAAATAAAATGAAAAAAATTGCCAGAAATGGGTTTTACGACATTGATATCTAAAAACCTGCCAGTAGGAATGACAATTAAAAAACAATGCAAAACTTCCTGTATGCTTCTTATTTTGTACGTAACAAAGTTTAATTAAAAACTAAATACATTTTTTTTAAATTGATTTTAACGTTGAAGTTGATAATATCAAGGAATCTGTTTATTGAAGTGCTACAGTAGGCTATGTGACAGCATTGTGGCCTGAACATGTCTGCAGCCTGTGTGCATAGTACAGGGGGTGGTAGACACAATGCTGTGACATACCGGCGAACGCGATGCGTTGATTCAGTGTTGGTTCAGTGTTGGGATAACGTGGTAGACGGTGGGCCAACATTGAGCTGGCGTTGGTTCATCGTATCGTTTTTGCATGTGATGCACCTGAAAATATGTATACCTTAGAAATAAATATATTTATAATAAAATCATGCCTCGAAGTATTATTATGTCCTAATATTATTTTACTTTTTTTAATAAATAAAATACAACATAAAAGCACATTATGTATACAAGTTAGGTATAATTTATAAGTTTAGTTCTATGTAAAGTCGGGTGTTCTCCTGTCATTCTGTATGTTTTTTAAACCCCAGAATAAACTTCTTGTATTGGCTTATCTTGTCTTGGAATGACATGATGTGATGTACGCGTAAATTCGGAATAAGGCAAACGCACACAAAACCGGTATCCAATCAGCTTCATTCACCTATGACGTACGTTCGGGGTCAACCGAATGGGCAATTTTGGTGGCCAGGCCAGATATAAAGTTGTCATTTTAAGTATGTTAGATAAAATCACAGTGGGCTGGCTGGTTTGTGGCATAATTTAAAAATATATATATTGCTTGCGAATTAATTAAATATATTGTCATAGCGACTTGTAAGAGTCCGAACGATGATCAAATACAGGCAGTATTGAGTTTGTCGTCTGCTATTAGATTTATTCTGTTGTCCACCTTGGTATATAGTGTAGAAGGGGAGGGGTGGTTGTGGGAAGAGGATGCCTATGCTAGTATCGAAACATTGGATAAATATGTGGGGACATAACATTTTAAAGCTATAATGATATACAAATAAAGGTGTGATGTGTTTTATTGTATTCTTTGATGCCGAAAACACGTGGTTAGATGAAATAATCCAATCTTAATTAATGACAAAGATGTGATAAATTCATAACGGCCATATTGAATGATTTACTGTATCGCATGTACATTATATCGATAACATAAGATTTGGTGAAATAATATCAGCTCTATTTGGATTAATGATGAATATATGACTTTGAATTTTGTAAGATAATGTGAAATAAAGTATCGTTTTTTTATTGTATTCCTTGATACCGAAAAAATATCATTTGGTGAAATAATATTGTTTCTATCCCAATTATTAACGCAAATATGATCAATTTAGTGATTTCATGGTCGGCCATTTTAGATTCTGCATGGTAAGGATGTCAAATAAATGTATCGTTTGTTTTATTGCATTTTTTGATAACGAAAACATATGGTTTGGTGAAATAATCGTATTCTGTAGTCTATTCTGCATATTTTCATATAGGTGGCATATTTTAACCATCAATATCCCACGGGAGTTTATTTTTGAACACAAGCATCCCCACTACCGTCTGCAGTTCATAACACGGTATCCACATCAGCATGCAATGTTCCATTTCGTGCCGTCTAACGGATTTTGTAAAAATTAATCGAATGAGTCGAAATGATATGGATTATGACTTGTATTCTAATACCTTTCTTCTGTATCAAAATCAGCATGCAATATCTTTGTTGTATGCCGCTATAAACTGTTAGTTCATAATAAGGTTATCTGTATATCAGCATGATTTTAGTAGTGCCTCATTCGTATCTAAATGCCGTATTTTGTGATATCGATATAGTCCAATATAGGCTGACGTGGTATGATATCATGATAATTATTCATAATGAGATCACAATATATAATTTGAGATGACAATATATTCTATGTTCTGATTTTTGTTATCAGTATACAGCGACTCACGTTGGTTCTCTTTTTAATGTACATACATTGCTAACATCAATTTTTAAGTGTCACTCGTTACCAATAGTTAGCAGCTCCTAAAAACATGATTTCGGTGCTTAAAGCAGTTGGGAAGACATCAATTTTCGTTTTTTATTTTGTAATGAAGTAGTGTCTCCCACAGATCATGATTTTATTTTTTACGGGATTTTTAGATTTAAAAAAATATTTTTTATTCACACTTTTATGAATCCGATTGTAACCCAAACAAACTTTTTGTATACCTAAACCTGCTAAAAGACGTTTGAATGTTTCTACAGCATTGGGCCACATATTGATGTCGTTGGCCCAGCGTTGAGCAGACATTCGGTGCTGCGTGGGAACCCCCCTGATCAGCCCGTTCCCACAGCAATTAAGGGCGGCAGCTATTAGTATAAACATATTTATTTTCAGAGGATTACATAGTAGCTACAAAAAGCTAGTTGAGTGGTTTCCTCGAATAGAATAGAACACAATAGAAAGATAGAAAGAAAACAATGAATAATCACAAAACACATGCCCATTGTAATACATTATGATTATATGATAATTGAGTTGCCTTTGTTCACCAGTGGTGAGAAAAACATCGTTATTAACTGTTAGGTCTGGACTACCACGTAGCAATAATTTAAGTGAGAGTGGGTGATCTGGACAAAGAAAACTGGTAATGAAACTAAATAATTCTTGGCGTTAGTCTTGATAGTTTAAGCAGTCAAAGAAATAGTGTTGAGGTGTTTCAGGAACAGCACTGCAACTACATGAAGGGCTTTCGATACATGAATTGGTATATAAATGATCATTTAGGGACGAAAAATTGAGCCTAATTTGACATAGATTGATTTGGTCTGTTCTGTTGCCAATGTAGAATTGCATAGGCACTTTTGTTTTAACGCAGAGAAATTTGAGTAATTTCGTTTTGAAACTGGATAAAACTGTGCATGAACGAATGTTGGCAGGTAATTTATTTCATAGACTCAGAAAAGATGGTAAAAACGAGAGGCGAAACTGTTCAGATGTACAATAAAAAGTCTAAAATGTTTACACGTTTTAGATCTAGTAACTCTATGTTCACCGCCGCTCAAGTTGGGCAAGCAGTTCTCTAGATAGGAGGGGCCTTGGTGATTAATGATTGAAAAGAATTTTAATAATTTATGGAATGTTCTTCTATTTTGCTTTGGGCATAAACCACAATCTTTTAATAACAATTCGCGTGAGGTCCCTTTCTTTGCGCCCGTCACGAGACGTAATGCTGCATATTGTAAATTTTCAATCATCAACTTTTCTTGTTTAAAACAATTATCAAAAATTATGTCTGCGTATTCTAATAAAGGGCGTACAAAAGAAAGGTAGCATCGAAAAAGTGCATATCTGCTCATAAAATATTTGAAGGCGCTTAAGAGGTGTATTCGCTTTTTTGCTTTATTAGTGAAAGATAGTATGTGTTCAGACCATGTCATCTTTTTAGTTAATATTAAACCAAGGTGTTTGTGAGAATAAACCAACTTTATATTGGTGCCATTTAGAATAATAGGGGGCAATACAGTTGGTATTTGTTTTCTTGAAAATAGCATGCATACACATTTTTGTGGATTAAGGATAAAAAGTCTTTGCACCACTTTGATATTTTTTTCAAAACTCTATTTAGTGTGTTAACGTACTTGTGATAGTTTTTGTCTATTTTTAAATCACCGATTCTATGTCATCGCACAAGTCATTAATGTATAAAAGAAATAGAAGTGGTCCAAGGACGGATCCTTGTGGAACACCAGCTGTAATCGGCCTCCACGTTGATTCGGCGTTTTGCATTATAACACGTTGCTCCCTACCGCCAAGATAACTTGCCATTAATTTAAGAAAGGATCCATTCACACCATACCTATCTAATTTATATAATAGACCTTTGTGCCAAACCTTATCAAAAGCTTTGGAGAAATCTAGAAAAACCGCGCATATTTCATTGCCTTTATCAAATTCAGAAAAAAAATCGTGACATATTTTTGTTAATTGATTTACCGTAGAATCCATTGGAATAAAACCTGATTGTTTTTCTGAGAGCAGATTGTGTAATTTTTAAAAACTGGTAAATATGTTTGAAAATGACTGTTTCGAATACTTTTGAAGCAGATGACAAAAGACTAATGGGCCTATAATTATTACAAAGGGTTAAATCACCACTTTTATGTAAAGAAAATGTGCCCGTTTCCAGGCGCTTGGAAAAATGCCCGAGCGAATACAGATGTTAAACAGTTTAGATGAAGGCTCTGCCAAAACACGACTCGATTCTTTTAAGATTCTGTTACCAATTTGGTCTGGTCTGCCTGCTTTATTTATATTTAAAGTATTTAAAATTTTAAAGACTTCCGACGATTCAACAGTTTTAGTCGGTATGTTAGTATTACAAAAACGAGGAAGATAAGGGATGCGTACATTAGATTCGTCAATGCTCGATTGTTTTATGAAGTAATCGTTAAATAAGTCAGCTTTTTTTAGATTATCACTAATTAATTCCCCGTTAATAGATAAGGGAGAGTTTATTACATGTTTCTTGTCCATTAATTGTTTACATGTATGCCACCAAGACTTACTGTTACTTAAGTTAATTTCGTTTAGTTTTTGAAATAAGCCAAGTTCGTACTCAATTCTGGATGACCTTATTTCGAAGTTCGACATAAAAATGACGCAACCTTAAATTATCAGGTTCTCGGCCCCACCGCCACCGGCGGCAGCTATTGATGTAACTATGTTGTTACTGGTATGATCAGTACTTGCCGTCTATATTGTGGTATCCTGTAAACAAACTTGTTTACATGACAGTATATGTCTTGGAAATAGAGATTGTTTCGTGTTTTTCAGTGCCTTAACATTGTTTTTTTTACATTTTTATATTTTATTTACGATCAGTAGCTTATATAGCTTCATATAAATTAAACTTTCAAAATTGACAAAATTGGAAATTCCCATCCCAATGGGCAGCTTTAATAAAGATTATAGAACACTTTATATCTACATGGTGTGAACAAACTATTAGCATAAATCATCACAGGTCCAGCCCGTACGTTTAACCTGACATCCAATAAAATGAGCATGCATCATACTAATCAGAGCTGCATGATCAATTCGTTTAATGTAAGTTTAAGTTTAATATACATAAGTAATATTAATTTATACTGCTCCAATATATATAATTTTTACATGTGTTAATAATAAATCAAATGACTCTGTTGATATAAATGGTAAGGCATTATTTAGCAATGCAATACATTACAAAAGCTGTGGACAGACCTGTCGGCGCGACAGAACATTTCATTTCTGCTCTAGTTTACTGTAAATACTGTGATTTTGAAAGCATTTAGTCATACTAGATTTCTTGCTTACCTGGACTTTTGACAATATCCTGCAATTAAAATATAATCGGGATGACAAACACAGAAGTATCAGATACTAGTAATAGTTAGGTTATGTTGAGAAATGTCTTGAAGTGTCAAGTGAATTTAAATGAGCAATGTTTTCTTTAATTAAAAATCACCTTTTATTAAAAGTCTCAGGAGTGAATATAATGAGTATATAACAGTATACAATTTACCAATGTCTGTGCGATTTGTGAATACAGCGTAGCTATCACGCTATTCTGTTCAAATATGCTGGCACCCTGATCACAGAGACGTTTTAAGCACTCCAGTTAAAATTGTAATATATATCTATGCCTATTTTAACATTATGCATAATATAATAATTTTTGTACTGTCCCATATATGAGAAGCTAAAATTAAGAAGCTATGTTGTGAAAATTGTGTATCTGGTTATCATGGGAACAAATATTTTCAATATATCAAATTATTATTTAAAATGGGGTGTACATGTGAGCTGGTACTTTCAATGTTACCATAAATGAACATTTGTGTAAATATAATGTGACGAAATTTTTGACGTTCATCACAGAAACGCCCTATTTACACAATGTTATCCCCATTTAAACATGTTTAAAACTAAACAAAATCAAATTAAACCTGTTTTAATATGTAGAGTAATGCAAAGGGAACATAATATTTTTTCAATGTGGGTACCTTTAACTTATTTTGTGAAATGATTTAAATTACTAAGACCCGTGTTAACACTTCACACATAATTCACCTCTCAATCCACTATAAATAAACCCCACATTGATACAATACTGGGCCAACTTTTTGTATTTGCTAGGCCTGACCAGCTCTACATGAGATTCTCACGAAGCAAGCGACGTTGTTCCAATACTGTTTTAATGTTGAACCACCGTCTTTGACAGTTGGCCAACATTGAAACAGCATTAGTGTAACCTCTCAAGTTCACTGTGAATACTCGGTAGACAGTAGACGGATCAAGTTTTCATGTAATTAGCACATCTATCCATCAGTGTCAGGCCTGCAGCTAAGTTCACTCTGGAAAACCTATCACCAAACAGTTGCATCTTGTGGTTTAACTATAAAACTTGACCTGTACACCATTTCGCCACCGATAATGTACTTTGTGCGGTTTCATTCATCAAATATTTTTTAGATGAAGAAGGAAATGGTATTGGCATGTTGGCAATAGCACGGTTCTTTTTGTAGCTGTAAAAACGAAGCATAAAACAGATTTAAACAACAAGATAAACTGTTCAAACACTGCTCAAAAATAAATGTAAGTATCATGGTGTTATTGTATGTGTTGCAGTGTTACCGGAATAAGGCTCACTGTACAAACTATAGCCTCCTGAAAGGTTTATTTTCAGAGAACCCTTAAGCATTACGTTTCAATGCAGACCAAGAGAGTCTATGCGAAATTTCGTCTGCATTAAATTGTAAATCAGCAGAGGTTTCTTGCTAAATAACCTGTATCGCTTAGAGTGTTATTCCATTGTTTTCACATAGTAATGTCTGGTTAGCATGGTTAAGATGCATTGCCGTTTTCCTGTCAGGTGTTGAAAGCGAAGATAGAGTAATCGCTGTATGACATCACTTGGGTGTGTCCATGTCTACTGGCAATGGGTGGTGTGTGTAGGACCCTTTCAGAGCTAAATGTTATACAGCAGAGCAAAGCCAAACTCAGTGACTGATTCTTTATGAATTTTATTTTTTTAATATGTTTTTTAATGTCACGGTGGCGATGGTATTCATTAAAACCTGTTGAATTAAGCAGATTGTCTAAGGTGGTCAGTAACTTTTCACGTCAGCAGTTAATGCCCTTTGACCCTGACAAGCAGTATCTCAGCAAACATGAGACGTCGATCTAACGTTGGTTTGATGCTGGCCCAGCGGCTACGACACTGGCCCAACATCAAACCAACACTAGGTCAACGTCTTGTGTTTGCCGGGATACTCCTTTGCAAGGTTAAAGTTTGCTTGACGTATCCTTGTGAGTGGTCGGATTCTTGTCATCAGTAAATTGTCCATCGCTCCAGGTGTCTCTGGATCATCAGACACACCCTGATGTGTACGTGAGAAAGAACACCAGGATGTCCCCGGGGCATCCAACATATTTATCTGCTTCCTTTTCGACATATAGATTATACTATTTTCTCGTTATATAACATTAGGATCTCCTAAATGTGCTATCTACCGCTAACCAGAACTTAAGCAAAAACCAAAATCATAGACTGTCGATTAGATAATATAGAATATAAAACACCTAGTAAACTGGTGAACATCACAGGTAAACACGAGCCTTTTCTTCATGTTGGTTTAAAGTTGATCCATCGTCTGCGTCAGTGTCCTAGCATTAAACCAACACAAGCTTTCCGCTCTCCCGTGGTGATATCGTCACATAAAATAATATAACATAGTTATAATTTATGTTTTATGACCACATACACCATCTTAACTGATTGTTTACATGTACATAATCACAACGTGTATACTCTAAACTAGATTACCAGAGATTTCAATTGTCTGCGGGGTTTGACAGTGCATGGTATGGGCTAGACATAAACTGACTGTTTCTTTAAATGATCCTGACGGGGGCTTACGTGTGAACACTGATCCAGGTCTGAACCCCTTACCCCATTCACCGCCAAATTATTCAATTTTAATTTTCACCCACTTGAAGTTGTGTCTCGCTGACGCGATCCCCAACTTCAAGTGAGTGAAAATTATTCAGATTTGACAAAAATGGAGGTCAACTGTTTTCTAATATTGCTGATTGATGTCGCATAGTATCCTTAACATGTTTAAAAGGTTGTACTCACTGTGCTAATAATAAATGAAAACCCTAATATATGCTGCACCGGCGGTTAAAGGGTTAAGAACTGGACTCACAATCACTGCTCGTTGATGCAGCATTGTCTATTATATAGGTATAAGATAAGGTAATTAGTCGATTAGTCGATTAACACTATATTGACGTTTGAAGTGATTACCATGCACCGATATTTTATGTTCAGGCTTACCAGCAAGATAGAAACAAAACTAATAAACTCGCTCGATTTAGGTCACACTTTTACAAAAAAGAGACGCTCAATAACCATGTTACAAACTGAAGGCGTGAGTGATTTTAAAGAGCAGAACAGAAAAAAATCGTTTAGTGAGATTATAATACCTGTGTAAACGTTGACTAGTTAACCCTTTAACCGCCAAATTATTCAATTTGAATTTTCACCCACTTGAAGTTGTGACTCGCTGACGCGATCCACAACTTCAAGTGAGTGAAAATTATCCAGATCTCACAAAATGAAGGTCAACGATTCTTGCTGATTGGTGACACGTTTTAAATTGCTCTATATATGCGACACCGGCGGCACAGGGTAGAGTTATAAATGGGTGTCACATATATGCGACACCGGCGGTTAAAGGGTTAAGTGTAGTCTCACTTTCTTATTGTAGTCTCACTTTCTTCATCTGCACCAAAATCTTGCAGTATACCATCATGACCATTGCATTTTGTACTCACAAGATCGGCCAGTTCGATTACCCACCCTGCCTTCGTATATTCGATAACATGTGTCAATGTATTACAGTGTACAATGACGTTCCTTTGTTAATTTAGTGTACTTAAATCGAGGTTTTTGCGGCAAACTTCGTGAGTAGCGGTGGTTGAAGCTACCTTCTTGGAAAGTCGGCGATCGCGGGTTCGTCTCCCGTTCTGGCATTCAATTTCCCAAAAAACAAAATGTTTTTACCCCGCTCAAGATTCAGGAATGTGGAGGGCCTTCGTGACTGACAGGGCTCAAATTTCGAATCCCGTGTCCGGAAGGCAGTGTCATCGCATTTATTTCACCATTCTCAATAGGTTCTCCTAGCCTAGTTTAGCCTATATGTGCACAAATGTGGCCTAAAACCCCATTCATTCATATACAACAAATACATTGTGACTGCTTTCAAGCGCGGAACATGCAGCTGTCATTGAATTTTCTGAACACCACAAATAAACCATCACTTCAGCGCTCAACGGGTCAGTGTAATCTGTAAGAGTAGAGGTTAAACAGCACCCTTCTCTACCAACCACAAACATCTCATCTGGGTCTCTTGGGTCAAGTTACCTCTGATATGTATTCAACATGTGCGTTAACTATCCGGTGTAATTCCCAGCTAACACGAGACGATGAACCAACATTACTTCAACATTGCTTCAACTTCTGATATTTGATCTTCACTGTGATATATCACCCACGTGCTCTCTCGTTATGTTACAGAAATTTTCTGTATTCATATCACTTAAATATTAATTACTTCTTTGTTTCATCCTTTCCGTCCTTCCTTCTTTCTTTTATTCTTCTATATTCTTGTTGTCTTCATTCTTTCATTACTACTCATTTCTTCACCCTTTCCTTCTTACATTACTTTCCTTAATTTCGCCTCGTTTTCTTTACTTATTCTTCCCATCTTTCCCTTAGATAGGTTTTTCTAAGATTTGTTGCTTCTTCATATCTCTTTATATTTTCTTTTCTTTTCCAATAATTGTTATCTTTCTGCTTTTTGTCTTACTTTACTTTTGTACATTTTGTCTTCATTAATTGTTTCTTTGTTCTAAATTTACTTAATTTTGTAATTTGAATAGTTTACCGGTACAAATCCTGTCCAGTATAATGTGTAGTGACACTAGTAATCTAATTGACTGTACACTTAATACACTTTTTATATTTAAATATGTACTCTATATTTGAACATGTACTTGCATCAGGCCTGTTCTCCATATATCACTTGGATTTTTTTAACAAAAATGTAAAATAATCACAACGTGACTGCTGATCACTCACGTTTTCAAATTCTGAGCAAATACTCCCATGCTGAGCGCTAACAACTACAACAAAATGATTTTATAACTACGTCTTCATTTGAAACGCATCTTGAAGAAAAACACCACAATGAGACGAGAAGGCAGACAAAGGTTCACCTCTGGAAACAGTACTGGCCTGCTAACACGAGACCCAGTGTTGGGCTGATGATGGACCAGCATCAGCCCAACACTGGGTGAACGTATTGTGCTTAGCGGGATGTATGGATCGGCCTGGAGCAGTCCCTATCCGTACCTGCCTACCCGCCGCCTGCCCACCTGCCGTCAGCATCAACACCAGGTGCGATGCCAGTGGCAACACTAAGCCTCCAATGTCTGCCTGCAGCACATGCTGCTTAGATAAAATGCAGTAACTATTTACTTTTTAGGTGAGAAGTTACTACGTTTTATCTTTGCAGAGAAGAGTAAACCTCTTAACTTCGCTGAATGTTTACATAATTATCACTCGCTATGGGAAGTGAATTGCTGAAGCAATTCACTTCCCATAGCGAGGGATAACAATGATCACAGAGTATTACATGAATCGTATTTATCATGTTTATCTCTTGATGTTTCCTCATTGTAATGTAGCAGTTTTTAAGTTGTATATACGTAGTAATGTCTTTACTTTGTACTACTACTTTGTCTTTGGAATGAAAGGGTTGATCCAGCCATGGCAGAAGGTTCTCAAGCGCGAAATCCGATGAAATAGCCATGTCGCAAAGTTGAGTATGTTACAATGATCAAAGACCAACCTACACAGAGAACTGTGTAGCTTGCAGTGGCGGGCAGTGTGAGACCAACCTAGTGTCTATATCTATATCACTGGGCTGGGCATAAGACGTGTAGGATGCCGATATTTTAGAATGAAACATTTTTCTACTTGATCGAGGACGATTATATCTGCAACATGCTGCAAAATGATATATTTATATAACTCTTCCTATCGGAATCCCCGAAAAATACTTATTTCAATTTTGCATCATGCACTATTTTACAGTTCCGGGTCTTTTTAGAAGAAAGCTATTATTATTATTACTATTGTATCATTTGTTAAACACACGCAATTATGAGATATACTATAATAGATGAAGTAGTGAGAAGCTATAATAATAACAGAGCCAACAAAGAAATAAAAAATGAATGAATGAATGAATGAATGAATGAATGAATGAATGAATGAATGAATGAATGAATGAATGAATGAATGAATGAATGAATGAATGAATATATGAATGAATGAATGAACGAACGAGCGAATGAATGAATGAATGAATGAATGAATGAATGAATGAATGAATGAATGAATGAATGAATGAATCAATCAATCAATCAATTAAACAATCAATCAATCAATCAATCAATTAATGAATCATTTAATCAGTCAATCAGTCATTTAGTAAACTAGCAGTAAATCAGTCCATCAGCCAGTCAGTGGGTTGGTCGGTATGTCGGTGTTCGGGTTGATCGGTCATTCATTCATTCATTCATTCATTCATTCATTTATTCATTCATTCATTCATTCATTCATTCATTCATTTATTCATTCATTTATTCATTCATTCATTCATTCATTCATTCATTCATTCATTCATTCATTCATTTATTTATTCATTCATTTATTCATTCGTTCATTTATTCACTCATTCATTCATTTATTCATTTATTCATTCATTCATTCTTTTATTCATTCATTCATTCATTCATTCATTCATTTATTTATTCATTTATTCATTCATTCATTCATCCATCCATTCATTCATTCATGTATTCATTTATTTATTTATTTATTTATTCTTTTTATTTATTCATTCATTCATTCATTTATTCATTCATTCATTCATTCATTCATTCATTCATTCATTCATTCATTCATTTATTCATTCATTCATTTATGTATTTATTTATTCATTCAATAATTTATTTATTCATTCATTCATTCATTCATTCATTCATTCATTCATTCATTCATTCATTCATTCATTCATTCATTTATTAATGTATTCATTCATTCATTCATTCATTCATTCATTCATTCATTCATTCATTCATTCATTCATTCATTCATTCATTCATTCATTCATTCATTCATTCATTCATTCATTCGTTCGTTCGTTCGCTCGTTCGTTCGTTCGTTCGTCGGTTTATTCATTCATTTATTCATTTATTTATGTATTTATTCATTCATTCATTCATTTATTCATTGATTCATTCCAGGGTTGGCAAAAACCCGGGTAATATTAATATTACCCGGCCCACCCGGGAAATAATGGGCAATATGGATAAATACGGGTTTTAATGGGCAGTAATGGGCAATATTGGACAGCTGCCTATATTCTCCATTTGATACATTTTTTTAATTCAGACCCCCTAATCTCTATGTTTGCTTTATTTAAATTAAAAATATTAATTTAATATCAGTCACGATGTCATTTTTATTTTATATATATATATAATTGATATTAAAAACTACGTATTTTATGATTTTAAGTGAAATCTGTGTGTGGGAATATGAGTGGTTTATGGCATAAATTAACTCAACAACATATTGTTTTTATGTGTACACACACTGCAGCTGATGAACCCTTTAAGGCTGGTATTCTCGGTTATTATATCTAATATAATTTCTTATCTAACTTAATTTCTTATCAAATGTAATTTATTATTAGATATAGAAATAAGCCTACACTGCCGCTAATAAATGATCTGGTCAAATTCAATTTAGAAGAAAATCAGTATTTGTTATAAACTGGGAAAGGAGGAACACAACGGCAGGCTTTTGAATAATATAAATACGAACACTAGACCACAACCACTAATTCCCGTGTCACATGTCGCCTTCTGAGATCAAAGCCGCATGGTCATCGTAGACAATGGTTGTTTCTGTTCCTTACAAACACGATACATTTAATCAACGTCGACTTAACGTTGTTCCAAAGTCAGCGATGCTGGCGGGACGATAAAACAGCATTGGGTCAAGATCTAGTGCACAGTGGGTATTTACGTGTTTCTCAGTCGCGCTGCAATCACACCTCTTGTAAATAGAAAGTTTACAGTCTGGAGGCGTCTACACATTACGTAACCATAAGCTGCGGAGAGGACGTCTATCTGATTGCGTAACCTAGTGCAGTACATTGCTGACTGTTTTTTCTTGTATAAATAATATCCGTATGGGGTTTTTTAATATTGATTTGTAAGTTTCACTGAAAGGCACTGTAAATCGATACCAAATATTCAAATTCAGCACTAAAACTAGCGAATTGCACATTTAGAACCCAAATGATTTCATGGTACGAGCAGTCGTGCATGGCACGCATTGTATTCAGTGTCCAAGGGACTACACAATTATAAATTTAATGTTGAGATTATCTATGAAAAACACATTTAGTACATTCGACTAGCGCTCCCTTATAACAAGTAATATAATATTTTTTTACGATTGATTTGTACATTTCACTGAAAGGCACTGTAGATCGATACCAATTATTTAAATATAGCACTAAAACTGGCGAATTGCACATTTAGAACCCAAATGGTGTAAAGTGTTACGAAATGAAATGAACAATGAAATGAGAATTATAAGTTGTGAATATTTATAAATAAATATTTGCTTATAATAAAAAATTGCTTTGACAATATCTTTTTACTTTTCACTTTGTGATATTCTAATAAATAAATATTTGCTTATAACAAAAAATAGCTTTGACAATATTATTTTTACTTTTCACTTTGTGATATTTCAATATTTCTTATTTTTTATTATTACCCATTATTGCCCATTATTGCCCACTTTGGCTAAAAAAGCATTATTGCCCAGCCCGGGTTTTCCCGGGTTTTCCCGGGGTGGGAAAACCCGGGCCGGGCAATATTGCCAACCAAAAAATGAATGAATTTCATTCATTTTTTAATTTATTCATTTATGTATTCATTCATTCATTCATTCATTTATTCTTTGATTCATTGATTCATTGATTCATTGATTCATTGATTCATTAATTGATTCATTAATTAATAATTAATTAATTAATTAATTAATTCATTCATTCATTCATTCATTCATTCATTCATTCATTCATTCATTCATTCATTCATTCAGTCATTCATTCATTCATTCATTCATTCATTCATTCATTCATTCATTCATTCATTCATTCATTCATTTATTTATTCATTCATTCATTCATTCATTCATTCATTCATTCATTCATTCATTCATTCATTCATTCATTCATTCATTCATTCATTCATTCATTTATTCATTCATTCATTCATTCATTTCTTTATTCATTCATTCATTCATTAATTCCTACATTCATTCATTCATTTATTTATTCATTCATTTATTCATTCATCCCTACATCCATCCATCCGTCTATTTTTTATTTTACAAAACCAAATAAAGTTGCTAAAACCATATATAACCAAGAGAGTAGTCCATAAGCATGTTAAACATTAGGTATTGAGGTGGAATAAGTTCGCAAAAGCTGATTTTTTTCAGGCACTGCTCAGTATGCAGTCCCGAAGCGCATGTTAATAGTCTTTGGGAATTCAAGTTCGTGCTGCACAAAAGCTACCTCGTTTAAATTTCATAAGACTTCGTACGGTTTTTAACACCACATTGTCAACTTTATCGTATTATGACTTATTTGAAACAAAAAAAGTGTTTTTTGTTCCATCATACATTCAAATTAACAAATATATCATATTTTATGGAATATTTTGTGTCACCAATGATATGATACATATAATAATAACCATAAGTATTTAACAAGTTGTGCACATCTAAAACTCCACCTTTCCGGCAATCTTGAATTTTGGAAGTTCTTCTAACTGTGAAGCTGAGTAGATCCAGAAAAAGATCAGCTGGTTACGAATTTATTAGACCCTGAGGCATAGCTTCAGTCTAATGTTTCTGGAATATAGATAAACATGAAGCGATAATATTGCGGACAGGTCACATGCCGTGTCCCATCAAGCATCATGACAAGGCCAACTTAACAAACCACCACCGTGACCAGACTGCACGCGATGCACCAGGTCAGGCTGACTAAATAAATGAAATGAATCGGGCTTTAGGCCACCTTTGTGCACATATAGGCTAAACTGGGCCAGGAGAACCTCCTGAGGATGGTGAGATGATTGAGATGACACTGTCTTCCAGACACAGGATTCGAAATTCGAGCCCTGGCGGTCTGAGGCCGAGCACGCTACCTCTCGGTCACGGAGGCTCCCCACAATACTAACTTTCACACGTGGATGGGGAAGAAACAATTTTGTTTCTTTCAAACCGCCGTGACCGGGAACCGAACCCCGGACTCTGGCGTGAAAGGCAGCGGTGCTAACCACTACCCTAGGGCCCCCGCCCGTCAGGCTGACAAAGACAAAGACAGTGTGGGCAAGACAAACAACAGCAACTCATCACTCAAATGATGTTCGGTCACTACTGTTTGTCCCTGTTAGATAAAAAGCAGTAGCTGCATAGTTACGATGTCCAACGCCCAACATTAACCCAGCATTGGGTCAATGTATCCTATGTGCTGGGAAGTAATGAGCTACTGTTGTTTGCCTCTTCGCTACAGCATCATGCTGGATGACAATGTCATATCATCATGCAGCAATATCGCCCTGCCATCTGATATGATCACGCAGCAATGTCGCCCTGCCATCTGATAACATCATGTAACAGCATCATGCTGGATGGCAATGTTATATCATCATGCAACAATATCGCCCTGCCATCTGATATCATAATCTAGCAATATCGCCTTCCCATCTAATAATATCATGTAGCAATATCGACCTGCCATCTGTTATCATCATGTAGCAATATCGCCCTGCCATCTGATATCATCATGTAGCAATATCGCCCTCCCATCTAATAATATCATGTAGCAATATCGACCTGCCATCTGATATCATCATCTAGCAATATCGCCCTGCCATCTGATATCATCATGTAGCAATATCGCTCTGCCATCTGATATCATCATCTAGCAATATCGCCCTGCCATCTGTTATCATCATCATCTATCTGATATTATCATCTAGCAATATCACCCTGCCATCTGCTATCATCATCTATCTGATATCATCATCTCGCAATATCTCCCTGCCATCTAATATCATCATGTAGCAATATCGACTTGCCATCTGATATCATTATCTAGCAATATCGCCCTGCCATCTATCATCATCATGTAGCAATATCGCCCTGCCATCTGATATCACCATCCAGCAATATCTCCCTGCCATCTGATATCAGCATGTAGCAATATCGACCTGCCATCTGATATCATCATCTAGCAATATCGCCCTGCCATCTAATATCATGCAGCAATATCGCCCTCCCATCTGATATCAGCATCTAGCAATATCTCCCTGCCATCTAATATCACTATGTAGTAATATCGCACTGCCATCTGATATCATCATCTAGCAATATCGCCCTGCCATCTGATATCATCATCTATCTGATATTATCATCTAGCAATATCACCCTTCCATCTGGTATCATCATCTATCTGATATCATCATCTAGCAATATCTCCCTGTCATCTAATTTCATCATTTCGCAATATTGACCTTCCATCTGATATCATCATCTAGCAATATCGCCCTGCCATCTATCATCATCATGTAGCAATATCGCCCTGCCATCTGATATCATCATCTAGCAATATCGCCCTGCCATCTGATATCATCATCCAGCAATATCGCCCTGGCATCTGATTTCATCATGTAGCAATATCGCCCTGGCATCGGATTTCATCATGTAGCAATATCGCCCTGCCAACTGATATCACCATCCAGCAATATCGCCCTGGCATCTGATTTCATCATGGAGCAATATTGCCCTGGTATCTGATATCATCATCTAGCAATATCGCCCTGCGATCTATCATCATCATGTAGCAATATCTTCCTGCCATCTGATATCATCATCTAGCAATATCGCCCTGGCATCGGATATCATCATCTAGCAATATCGCCCTGGCATCTGATATCAGCATCTAGCAATAGCGCCCTGGCATCTGATTTCATCAGTTGTTCACATCCCAACTTAGCAAACTTCATACGTTGAACCAGGTTAGGTTAGCGTCGTAGACGATAGGTCAACTTTAAACATGGTAAGCCAGCATTGGGTCAACGTCTCTTGCTCGCTGAGACCATACTGCGACGCAAAGCAAAAGAAAACAAAAATAACTGCTTAGTGTTTAAGTTAGCATATTATAGCATTCACCGGAAGTAGGATGATCTCTGAAATAGAAACGGTATGAATGAATGTAGGTTCAGTTAGGCCACCTGTCCATGATTATGTATACTAACTGTACTGTATTTTTTACGTAGACTGCATAAGAAATTAAGAAAAGCTCATAAGTTGCCCTTGCACTAGACGGTGATCGTTGAGAGATATATTATTATATCAGACAGATGAGCTACACAAATGTCATGCTCTAGTCGCATCAAATTGGATGTAAAGAAGTATGGTAGATAAGCTAATAATATTATCAAGTATGGTAGATAAGCTAATAATATTATCAAAATCATCGCTGTGAAAATATAGGAAAATAAAGAATATCTACGTTAACCCTCGACCCCCAACGACCGATAACACATGATACTCTACCTATATTACCTCCTTGACCCACAACCCCCCTCCGGTCACCCCCTCCCCCCTATATTACCCCCTCGACTCACGGAATATCCCATTGAAAACACAAAAGCGAATATTCGAACCGAAATATTTCACCCAATTTTTAACCCATTTTCTCGCCAAATAACTAACATTTATTGCATTGGGTAATCCGGACTTCAACGCACACGAATTTAAATATTTTTTGAAAGTTGTTATTTTATTATGCCCCTCCTACCAGATCTTAAAATGCCTCGCTTTACTTTATCTTTTACGGTTTTCACGCAATTCGCGACGGCGAATTAGAAAATTTTAAAACATCAGAAAACATTTTAAAAAGGCTAGTCTTTTTTCAGCTTCTTATAACTTACTTGCTAATACATATTTTTTCACTCAGTTTTGCTTAAATTCTCGGCCCGTCGCCCATCGAAGGTAGGGGTGGTTTCTATGGAAAAGTCAAGTCCGTAATGCAGGTCGACATTCGTAGGGCTAATGTAGGTCGAGGGTTCAGGGGGTTTTGGGTTGAGGGGCTGTCGGTCAAGGGTCGTGCTGGAAATTGCGCTGAAATCAATTTTCCAATGCGTCGATGTAGTCAATGTATGTGTTTGTTTTTTATTCATAATAGAACAATGTTGATCCAATGTGACAGAAGCGGACCTGGTAACTTGTGCCATGTGCCATGTTTAGGGAAGGTTCCTGTTTCCATGTGCCCTACTTTTAAATACCAAAATGATTGATTGATTGATTGATTGATTGATTGATTGATTGATTGATTGATTAATTGATTGATTGATTGATTGATTGATTGATTGATTGATTGATTGATTGATTGATTGATTGATTGATTGATTGATTGATTGATTGATTGATTGATTGATTGATTGATTGATTGATTGATTGATTGATTGATTGATTGATTGATTGATTGATTGATTGATTGATTGATTGATTGATTGATTGATTGATTGATTGATTGATTGATTGATTGATTGATTGATTGATTGATTGATTGAGTGATTGATTGATTGATTGATTGATTGATTGTTTGATTGATTGATGGATTGTAGGAATGAATGAATGAATGAATGAATAAATGAATGAATAAATGAATGTATGAATGAATAAATGAATGAATTAAGGAATTAAGGAATTATTGAAATAATGATTTACTGAATGAATTAAATTCAGGCTCTGGCGGTCTTTTCTGAGGCCGCTCGTTTCCCGGAGGCTTTCTAAAATAGTTTATTTTTACAAGTGAGCGGTGAACATGGTGAACAATGTGGTTTTTGAAATAGAGTGGAATCGAATCCGTAAAACTGGCTTGACTTAATAGTATTCTGATCTGCAGAGCCAAAAGTCTGAATAATTGTAAAGTAAGAAGATACTGTCTTTCGTTTTTGACTATGAGTATATCACTTCCCTGTATAACACCATCTTTCGGTTTTGACTATGAGTATATCACTTCCCTGTATAACACCACTACACCAGATCGCCCACCAGAGTACAAATGATACGGAGGTCTGTTGAAAGCACCGACAGAAACCAGACTTGATAGAGATGACAACCTCGTCTCAGTTACTTATATTAAGACGGACCAGTGTGACTCGGGTATCAAAACAATAACAGTGTGGGTTTCACGCGGACTAATCGCAGCACACGTGTGAATCACGTGATCCTTAGATCCGCTTATCAAAACACCCGTATTAGATTACCCGACGTAGGCCTACAGGTTGTCAAGTCAACTCAGATTGGCCTCAAATCAAGGCCTCACTGGACAATTCACGGGCCCTAATCGTTCAAATAATGTAAGTTTAACAATTTAACTTCCGGTCCCGATTATATTCGCATTTTATTGTTTATTAGGGCAATAAATAGCAGCCTTTGAACACGTTAAAGGTAAAAAAACGTGAAATAATGCAGCAAGATTTGATAATAGTTAGCCTGCATTCTGTCAAATCTGAATAATTGTGGATCGTGTCAGCGAGACACAAAGTAGGTGAGAATTCCAAATTAACTATTTGAAAGTTAAAGGGTTAATTTGAAGTCATCGTGTGTGATTGAACCAGTATTGTTTCCGTATGTTGTGCTTTCTGCGCCACCCTGTTATCTGGGCTATTAATCAGAATTACAAGTAAAAGGAACAATAATAGAGATTTCGGTACCAGTTTAGCAAATCTAATGCATTAGTATCTTTGTTTAACATAGGTACATCTGTTTTTTCTCTTTTTTCACTTTATTCACACCGCTACCCCGCAATTATGCACTATTTAGTATTCCGAACGAAATCGTTTATTGCTTTTTTGTATCGGTTTCTGTATGGCAAATATAAATACATGTATCATTTAAATGCACTGTTTAGTTCTTTCAGCGCGGAGACCGTCTTTACAGACTGATATAATTAAAATATTTATAAGACCCATAATATAAGTATTCAAAAGAACTAACTAAGACATTTACGATGATTTTAATTTGAAAAGAACCCTTTAGTCTCCAATGGTTCAGC
Organism: Flabesymbios commensalis; assembly: GCA_964017125.1. Lineage (NCBI taxonomy): Eukaryota > Metazoa > Annelida > Polychaeta > Terebellida > Flabelligeridae > Flabesymbios > Flabesymbios commensalis. The sequence goes on from OZ024918.1 coordinate 37,740,824, forward strand.
GTCGTAAGGGTTAAGAATAATAGACTTACGTTTTGTGTGTATTATAACATTCAATATATTAGTAACAGGTCACATAGACAAATCATTGTAACAATGATAAATAAACTAATAATATCAGGTGGTTAGTTATTGCGTCCCAGTTTATAAAAAGTGCTGAATTCCACCTGTCTATATCTGATGAATATACTGGCCATTTGTTTCTTTTACAAACAGACAAATTCCACAGATGTGTTTTGCCAGAATATTAGACCTACAGGGGAAGACTCAACATATATAAATAAATAGACGTGCTGACATTCACATGTCCTTCTGTTGTAAGAAGCCTGCCAATCTATCAACGCTTTTCACGTTGTGTCAATCTCTCGCTGTTGCATCCAGGTTTCTCCTTGTTATCTTTTACCTTCTCAACATATATGATTATATATCTGATCATATCACTTTGAGGTGCGATATTGCAGTTTAATGAAAATGTTCTGGTTTCATATAATACCACAGCGTAATATTAAAAATACATGACATCCTTATCAAATTCAAAATGTGTGCTTAAATTTGCCATGATATCAATATGTTGCTTTAGCTTTTTAATCGCATGTCCGATTACATTCGGTTTTTCTTTTTTCATCTGCACATTAAATATCAGTTTTAAACATGTAAAGTATAAAACGTGACATCAATAAACAATATTTCAAAATCGTTAACTTCCATTTTGTCAAATATGAATAATTTTCACCCGATTGAAGTTGTGGATCACGTCAGCGAGGCACAACTTCAAGTGGGTGAATATTCTAGTCAAATATCTTGGCGGTTAACCCTTTAACCGCCAAATTATTCAATCTGAATTTTTACCCACTTGAAGTTGTGTCTCGCTGACGCGATCCACAACTTCAAGTGAGTGAAAATTATTCAGATTTGGCAAAATGGAGGTCAACTGTTTTCGAATATTGCTGATTGATGTCACATTTTATCTTTGTCACATGTTTAAAAGGGGGTACTTATTGGGTTAATAAAAAGTGAAAACCCGAATATATGCGACACCGACGGTTAAAAAGTTAAAGGTTTAAAGCTAGAGGGGTGCTTAAAGCGTAAACGCTATTTATCTAGATTAGATGGTGGATATAAAGGCACGTCGCTGGTACTCGAACAACAAAACATTGATGTTTTGTATGAGATATCTATATCGGTAAAGATTTATGTGACTAATTATTAGTACTGATACCAAAGTGACGAAACACATAAGCCATACAGTGGGGAAACATTATAAAAATAATATTATTACTTACATCGTGACGGGATGGGGCCCTGGTGCCGTGGTTAAAGCCGTCTGCCTGGTAAGTCGGAGATCATGGGTTCGTCCCCCGCTCTGGCATTCAGGTTTCAAAGAAACAACATTTTATTCCCCGCTCAGTCGTAAAGATTCATTATTGTAAAGAGCCTCTGTGACTGAGAGGTAGACTAAGCAAGGACGTTGTATAGAACGTCCTTGGACTAAGCATGCTCTGCCTCAGACCGACAGGGCTCGAATTTCGAGTCATGTGTCTGATGGCAGTGTTATCTCATTAAGTTCACCATTCTGAGGAAGTTTTTCTGACACAGTTTAGCCTATATATGCACGAATAAAACCCTACTCATTCATTCATTCATTCCCCTTCTCTCTACGTCCGTCCATAAATATTTCATACTGTGGGGAGACTCCGTGATCGAGAGGTAGCGGGTTCGTCATCAGACCGCCATACTATTATAATTATGACACAGCAACTATTTTAACACTATGTCTTTGATATATATATCAGTCTGCATTTATACTTGAAATGGTTGACAAATTAGAGTAAATTACCATGTACCCAGGGGGCAAGACCAGATTTCCTGACACGGCGTGTTGTAAAAGGTTGGGCACCTGAAATGATATCTACATATATGTAGGATCACAACCTAGGTGCACAACCTTGCAAATCGACTACTCAAAATTGGCAGGAAGCCAATAATGGCGGCCATTAGCGAAAAACGAGAATTTGTCAATATCTCGGTCAATCTTTAAGATAATTTGCTTTTAAAGTTGTCTAGACCTATGTTTTCAGGGTCAGGGATTAATAGAAAACCAACCCTGAATTGATGCTATGTCAACTTAACATGCTAGTAGACGAAGTTTTGCTTCCATGTTTTGAAAATAATATTGACCGCTAGATATAATTAAGCACTATTGAAAACAATCTAAGAAAACAATCAATGTCATAATAATAATGTGTTTATTCATTATGATAAACTTGAGATAAAAAAAATTAACCCTTGCAGATTTATAACATTTGGTATCACAACGTAATCAGCCTACAGTTGCATGAACAACAAAATTTAATAATACTTAAAATAATACTGTCAAAACACCGCACTGCAGGGATTAGCACACAGCTATAATATCAATGAGTCTGGAGGATAATTCAGAATGATCACTAAAAATGCAGCATAAGATAGTTGTGATAGCTGTTTAAATATTACGGTCATCGTCAATTAAGGTATTGATATGTCGTGCACGGCTGCATTTGTCTAAGGATCCCTGGCAGGCACATCCTATGTAGCAGGGGATTTTCCTTTTACCACAGGAACAGTTTTTGTTGCACCTTTTTTTACAGCCACATGATATTTTCTGTGTCATTTGTGGTGGCCATGGTGGGTTTGTTGATTGAATAGGAACTAGTTTGTCATTTTCTACCACCCATCCATAGTCCTCAGGCTTTATGTTAGGCTTAGCAATGTGAGCCGATTTGTCTAATGCTACTGCCAATGATGCACGCTTTACGTGCTGTTCGAAAGCATTTTCAGTGGGTGGCAGAAGTTTCAGAAGTGTTGATTTGCTATTCAGGAACTTGCTAACTCTCAGTGTAGCTATATTACAGCCTTCAAAGTTTTCAGATTTGTTGGAGTACGTGCTGACAAGAAGCTGTTTTGACTGGTTAAACACATCTTGTGGAATTTCAATGGGAACACCTTCATCACCAAAGTCTTCAAGGGCATTTATTTCAGTCTTGTAGCTGGCATTCAGCCAGCCTTTCTTGCCAGTAAAGAATGGGTAGCTGGTGGTATCTCGTCCGCTGATACTGTGGATAAATGGCAGGGCCCGGCAGTTTGCAGGACCCATTGCAGCCGAAATTTCGTGAATAGGGAGATAATTGTCTTGAGACAACCGAACCCATAACTCGGACAAATCTTTCAAGAGTGTTGCAGCATAGTACACACATATAACAATAATGTCTGTGTCATTTGCATGAATAACAATTCTGTCTACACTATCGTGCTGCACGCTGTACATTTGCATGCAAAATAACCTTGGTATCGGCCTCCTGTTGAGTTGATTCTAAATCAGCAATGTTTGTGACTGTACCCGCTGTAATTAGTACACTCCTGGTCTCATCTTTAAAGCCACCACCTATATACGATTTTGTTGAACCAATTGAAAGATTAATTTGTTCCTCTTTGCACCATGTCTCACACAGGAAATCAAGAAGCTGAGCCTTGTTGGACGACACAGAGAAAAACTCGTCTGGTTCAGGAGTTTTGTACTGCTCTTTCACCTCTAATTGTCTACCTGGTTTTGACCTATTATATCTCTGTTGTTGAACTAATGTCTTCAAGCTGGACGGGCTGTATCTGTCACAGCAAAAGTGTATAATATCTGTACCTTCTGGTACACTCTTCAAAAGGTTGCGTCTGTAGCGTTCAGCAATAGCTTCATATGTATCATCCTTGTGAAATGACCACTGGCGAATGACATACATGGCATCTACAATCACGGCTGTTTTCCCCTCATTTTGTGTCAGATCAGGATAGCTTTGAACCTTGGTCTTTTCTTTGACAACTTTAACCAGACAGGTTTTTGTCCCTGCTACCCTCATTTCTCCGTTTTCTTTGAATAATGATGGAGCCATCTTGCTGCATTCGTGATCACCTATGAAGTCAATAATGTTAACTTCTCCACCACTTGCTATTATTTGTGTCATTCGAAGAAGAGCAGAAATTTCGTCGCTCTTGCCAGGCGAATCAATCTTCGTTTTATGTTTTTTTGGTTTCTGGTTCTGAGTGTAAAAGGTTTTAAGTTTGACAACGTGGGTGTTTGTGTGGTCACCAGATATGGTGGCAGATAAGCATTCAATCCCAATTCTTTCACATTTAGGAGATCCTCTTTCACGTCTTGGTCAGCAAACTGTCCAGTTGCAATGTTCAGCAGAGTTTCCGCTTTTGATGTGAAAGGATTGGTTTCCACAGCTGCCATTACTTTGAGGATCATGCCAGAATCTCTTGCTACACGTGAATTACCAGATTCGTGGTGGGGATTATATGTGTTCATATGCATCATCGACTTGAGCTCTGCTGAGATCGCTGCTGTTACGGGTTTTGTGTACACCCATTTTGTACGAGCAGCATCATTCAGGGTGATACCATCTAGTCCACTCTCCTCTTTGGCATCGGCATTATATGTTTGCTCTAAGAGCATGTCTGGTGATACTCCATTGTGATGACCATCCGCACGTCGTCCAACGAAACCTCCTTTCAGCATAGCTTCGTAGACGTCGGGGGCATTTTCTGGTAACTTCTTCATCTCAGAGAAATAGAGCGGTAACGATTGTTGACCATACTTATAATGCCCAGCAGCAATGAGATAGGGAAGCATTTTTGCTGACTCGCACAGATGGCCCAACCAATTACCCTCACGCTGATGATATATGAATCTGTGTAGTATATCGGACATTTCCAGAAAGTTACACCAAAACACTGCTGTTGGATGCTCTTCTAATGTTCTCTGGAAATCCAACATCTTTCCGTGAAGAGCAGCAAGCTGTAGGCTGGAATCTTGGATTTTCAGAAGCTGCTCAGGTGAATTAATCTTGTTTTCAATCACTGTTTTTACAACAGTCTCTGTGGAACTTATCCAATACTCCATGTCTTTATCAGCCACCCAAGTCTCGAAGGCTTTCCAGAATAGTCGCCACATGGCTTCGCTGAGAATTCGGATAGCATGCATTGTCTGATAGTAGTCAGCTTTTTCCCCAAACATCTTGTTTGCCGTTCCCTCTTGGCAGAGGCCTGCTGCGACAAGAATATCTTCAGCACCTGAATCCCTAGTAATTTTACAAATGGCCTTGACGTAGTTGTGAACCTGGTGAAAGCCACTTAACAGCAAGACTACATTGCTGAACTCGTCCTTATACTTGTCCCTGATAGCAACTGCAGCTTCATATGTCGCCTGATCTCCAGTGATAACAGTCCACCGGTCACCAAGCAAACATGATGTCTTTACCAACCGTGTCATTTCCTCCTTAAGCACAGCTGGATTGGTTGGAGATGCTGGGATGAGAGGTAAGTATCCAATCTTGCTGGCTTGGTTGTGTGGATGAAGTCTTGCACAGAATGCAGAACATCCTGGTAAGCTACTTTCTGTCTCACATGGAATGTCAATAAGTTGTGACGTGGTTGCCACTCTACCCAAGCGATACACAAGCAGCATGTCTTCAGCTGTCCTGTCAGCTTGGGTGTGTAAACTGTCCACATGCACGATATTACCAAGCGACCTGGATATCTGTCTATCTTTTGCAGAAATGTGAATGGGCGGTATGGAGGTGCTAGGACAAGAAGGAAGAGTCTTTCGTTGCTCCGGTGTTGATGTAGAGATTGTTATTGCCTTGGCGTGTTGATCATTGTCTGAGGAATCTGGGGTTTCAATGATAGTTGCTGTTGTGGCATTAAAGCTACCACCCTCTAACGTCTTCTTCTTCCAATCTAGGTTGTCCATTGCAAAGACGTGAGGCATCTTTCTGTTATTAGACATGTTTTCTGGAATGTACACACCAACTTCTTCCACCTGCTGCATGATCTTTACACATTGTAATGTCAGTTGGCGGTGCATACGTTCATAGCTTATTCCTTGACCCAGTCGGATGTTCAGAGTAATCAAAGATTTGCTGCGTGTCTGATTTAACACATAGTGAGTTGTAGCTATTCCCAATGGAGTAGGTATTCCAAATGTGTGTTGCAAAATTTGTTGAGACATGATTAGAGCTTTTTCTTTCACTGCAGATTCAACTTTCACTCTTCCCGAATCGAGAAGATCTGGTGCTTTTTCAGAGAGCAGCATGCTGGTGAAGTTAAACAGCTTATCTGGAACCATTTTTTCGGCTGCTGAAAATGATATTTCAGCTGACTGTTGGGTATGTAATCCCTGCTTGCATTGCTTAGCAGCATTTCTGAGTATCTTTGCGGCACGTTGTAGTGTTCTATGATCATCACTTATGAGCTTTTCTTCTTCTAGATGCCTCAGCTTCTCCAGGGCATCGCCGAGAGGTATTGTTGATTCACAAATAAATCCTGATCCACATGCCTGACTAATTATAGCGATTGATTTACCGTATTTCTCCTTCAGCTTCCATTTAAGGGTGTTTGCTCGGTAGTCATCAGCATTTTTCACTTGTAGCTCCTGGAGAATGGCTCTATACTGGTCTCGTAGGGATTTGATCAAGAAGCCACACTTATCATTGAAAAGAGGACCTTCAATATTCTGAATTAATATTGTGAATGCCACATCATACAGTGTTTGTTTTGCTGATCTCCCCTTTAGTGTGCGGATGGCCTTGAACTTATTTATACAAGGTTTGTGATAGCAGATATCATTTGCCATCATGTCGTGTCCTGGACCAATCAATCTTAACATTATATCCTCTCTTCCCAGCCTTTGAGCCTGAGCCAAGATTGCATTTTGGCTATTTTTTGTGGACACCAAACCAGTTGGTTTTTTGCATCTGTACCACTTTTTGTTGCAGATCACGCATGTGTTCTTTGACTTAAATGTTGGTGTGTTCTGTCTGGTACTTATGTGAGGTTGCCCAGAAGATGTACTGCACTCTGGCTGGACTGAGTCTTTCTGATGAAGTTTTGTTTGAGCATAGGTATAACTTTTCTTGTTTGTATACCAGTTTCTACATTTATCATGCCACTTGGGGCCCTTGTCTTCAAGCCATGTCTCCACTTCTACATCATCACATAGCATAATATAAGTGTCATCTTGTCTAGCATTCATTGCCAGAATCAACTCTTTGCTGGATGTGATATTACGCAGTGGCTTTACACTAGAATGCTGACACACAATGCACTTTGTATAGTCTATGCTGGGAGTAGAGGTCGTCTTTTTCTTCTTTGAAGGTTCCGGAATCAGTGACACACCACCTTCTATGATCCTCTTTGCTGACATGCTGAATTTCAGTGACTTGGCTTCTAACTACCTACAACACACCACCACCAAACATAAATATTTTAAAATAACCAGCCACCATGATCAATGACATTCAACTAGCAATGTTAGGATGTGTAGACATTTTACATGGCACTTCATTAAATTTATTGGAATAACGACACGCTTACATTGTTATGTTCTATGCTAACAAAACACATCACTATTCAACGTGATATTATCTCAAGAAGTAATTATTTTGCATCAAGTGTGATTTTATTGTTATCTCTGACCCTCAAAACATGGGTCTAGATAACTTTAAAAACAAAATATCTCAAATATTGACAAATTCCGGTTTTTCGGTAATGGCCGCCATTATTGGCTTCCTGCCAATTTTGAGTAGTCGATTTGCAAGGTTGTGCACCTACATTTTGTTCCTGGACATATATAGATATCGTTTCAAGTGCCCAACCTTTTACAACACGCCGTGTCTGTTTTCCAAAAAAATAGATGTTTGCCCCCTGGGTAATGATATTTTTTACACCACAGACCATAGCGTCCCTGTTTCAACCCATTGAGCCCTCACGATGCATTAACCTTTAACCGCCGGTGTCGCATATATTCGGGTTTTGATTTTTGATTAGCACATTAAATACCACCTTTTGAACATGTTAACGATAAAATGTGACATCAATCAGCAATATTTGAAAACAATTGACCTCCATTTTGTCAAATCTGAATAATTTTCAGTCACTTCAAGTTGTGGATCGCGTCACTTCATGTGGGTGAAAATTCAGATTGAATGATTTGGCGGTTAAAGGGTTAAAGCATCATTTTACATCCCTGAAAACAGACTTAATTTTCCTAAAACTCAGGGTTTTAGAACCAAAATTTTCATAAAACTGGTTTAGCAATGCATGTCAATTTTCTTTAATTTTCAAACCACATCAAATCATCTTCATCCACTACAAGTCGAGAATTGCGACAGCAATTCGCGGCTTGTAGTGGATGATGACAATGTAAAGTCAGGCTTGAAAGAGTTAAACAGCTTCATGTTTGTCCTAAAACCATTAGGTTAGAAACAAAGTAACTTTTCAAGGATTAAGGTTAATGCTTTGAGGCATCATGAGGGTCTAATCCTTAAAGCACTGAAATATTTTTATATAAATGTGTATGTCAACCAAGAGACGAAAGTGTTTTTTTAATTCGAAATCATCATAAATGTCTAATTTAGCTCGTTCCACTTCATTTGAATACCTATAAATTATGTGTCTACGGCCATTATAGATAATTATGTTACATTTTCATTGCTGGGATCGACTTGAGACGTCAGATTCTGACGTCTATGGACGTCAGATTCTGATGTCCGTCAGATTATGATGTCTTAAGTCGGTCTCGGCACTGAAACGGTTAAATCATAAGATACATTTTGTACGGAAATCATTTGATACAATAATAAAGCACATGGTATTTTTCTTCAACCCGAACAAGTGCATTATTATTTATTATTTACGTCGTCCTGTCGTGATGTCAATGATTCTCTGTTGTCATGAATATGGATCTATTTTTGAGTGGCATTGTTATTTCGATACCCGTTATGCATTTTTATTTATTATTTTCGTCATCCTGTCCTGATGTTAATGGTCCTCTATTATCATAATTAACGATCTATTTTTGAGTGACATTGTAATTTCGATACGAGTAATTTCTCTCAAACAATAGGACTTATGTATGAAACACCTGGGTATAAGTTAATATTTAACCCTTTCAATCCTGAATTTTCCATTGTCATCTTCATCCACTACAAGCCGCGAATTGCTGCCGCAATTCTCCACTCGTAGTGAATGAAGATGATTTGATGTGGGTGATAAATTGAAGAAAATTACTATATATTCATAGAACAATTTCATCGAAAGTTGTCATCTAAAACCATTGGCTGTGAAAAAATCAAGTATGTTTTCAATGGTGTAAAATTATGCTTCAATGCATCGTGAGGGCTTAAAGGGTTAAAATTGCACCATATCAAATAACCCTTTGTCATGTCACTTTTAGGAATGAATGCTAATATATCGTCCCCTTGGCGTTAGAATGTGGCAGTTTAGCACCTTCTAACTCCAAAGGGACGATACAGGGCTTGCTTGAAATGAATCCAGGGTTAACTTCAGAAGCTATGAACAGTTCCAATGGCAATGGGATGTTTAGTGGGATGTGTTCCTGATTTTGCAAATGCAACCACTGGTATCTATTTCTTAAGATTAAGATAAATGATTTGATTCAATTCTTTTATACAATTCATGCATCCGAATAATAAACAATCTTCGGCGGCTCAAACGAAAATGTTACATTATTGTCCTTTTTGATATCTAACGTTTCATACCATGAGATATATAAACATACATCAAGTGAACTTCAAAGTAATTTTGCAGTCGCTGAGTATAGATATAATAATATAATAATTCTAGCATGAGGGACCTATTTTGTCTCTTTGAAAGCACGTTGCTGTGATTTGAAACTGTAAATTGTGTTAGGAATAATATCTCAGCTTCAAACAGAAAATCGTAGAGTTATTATTGGAACAATTCATCACTCATTACAGCTATATACAAAATAGCATATACAGCAAAGTGATGCTAATAATTTAAAAGTTTTAGGGCCCATCCCAATATTGCTTTTATGTCAATTTTCTATTAGTAACTTTTTAAATGGAAATGAGGAAACACTGGGTGGGCCCTCAGAATCCATGTTGTGGACAATAAACACACATAGGAAACACCCTCTCCTATGATGGTAGATATTCCCAGAGGTAAACCTCCTTGAAGGTTGATGAGAGACACGGGGTTGACAGTTTGACTTGGACATGTTTACAATAGTCAAGATCAGACCCGGCAATCAATCCGTAACGAGCACGACTGCCTTGAACTGCCATTCCACAACTGCAGGTGGGATATATTATTACAGTAGGCCTACATGCGCTCAAGTCGAGATGTTTGGCCAATGATTATACTGTACTGGGCCATCGCCTATTGCTCTTGCCCAGTACTGTATAATCATTGGCCAGAAAGGTAATGTTTATTGATATGGTGGATACTCCGATACAACGTTGTCTGAATGACGAAACGAGATAGCATGTTTGTCCACTATTATAGAAATATATTTTCGTGCAGATCAACATTAAGATCACATAGGCTCCCCATAAAATGAAATCTTTACATGTAAACTTTTTTTTTGTTTGAAACACTGGATACCGAAAAGGGAATTACGGCTCTCTAACACTCGCGCGACAGGCGGTATAGTGAGTGCATATGTGATTTTTTTTAGAGTTGTATACTTTTGTGTTTACGGTTTTATGTTTTACTTTGTACATGGGTTTGACCACACAAAGACAGTATGTGTTTATATTACAAGTAAGCAGATACTGCCTTTTAGCTTTTCAGAACATCAGTGTTGCTCGGCCACCTCTCTGGACACGTGTTAGGAATGAAATGGTCTGATTATATTGAAACAAAATATGCATAATACGTAAAGCAGATCACGCAATCTCTTTATTTTGATGGATTGTATTCTGTGTTTTTATTCAGAATAAACCATGTGGTGTAGAAGCATAGCACGCCTGCTTAAAGGGTTATACGGGTCGAACCCGGCACCCGGGGACATTTACCAGCGCACACATAATTATAACAGTGTCTCCTACTGGTCTAATGAGTAAGTATTTCGAGTTCGGCATCAAAATATTGTCGATAATACACCTCATGAAGAAACAATCCATATTAAGACCTATACACTGTCCCGTATAGGCTCGCAACACTGAGATGTAACTTTGCGACATTGGTCCCGTATTCTCGTACAAGTTACGATATATCGTGGGATTCGGATTGGTCGAGATGGCCATCTCAACCAATTCGAAACCTGCGATATACCTTATATTAACTTGTACAAGAATACAGGATTATATGGGTCTTCTCATCGCTCCGACAATCATTGTTCCGACAATCATTGCTCCGACGATCATTGCTCCGACAATCATTGCTCCGACAACTATTGTTCCGACAATCATTGCTCCGACAACTATTGTTCCGACGATCATTGGGGCGGGGGCCCTAGGGTAGTGGTTAGCACCGCTGCCTTTCACGCCAGAGTTCGGGGTTCGGTTCCCGGACTCGGCGGTTTGAAAGAAACAAAAATGTTTCTTCCCCATCCACGTGTGAAAGTCAGTATTGCGGGGAGCCTCCGTGACCGAGAGGTAGCGTGCTCGGCCTCAGACCGCCAGGGCTCGAATTTCGAATCTTGTGTCTGGAGGACAGTGTCATCTCAATCATCTCACCATCCTCAGGAGGTTCTCCTGGCCCAGTTTAGCCTATATGTGCACAAAGGTGGCCTAAAGCCCGATTCATTTCATTTCATTTCCGACGATCATTGCTCCGACGCCAAAAATGACATCTTTGATATTCAATAGGCCTAATTGTAGGTATATAATGCTCAAAATAATTATCTTTCGAAAACACCCTTTAAAGTGACGCCACTAGGCTATAGCAATGGCAGTGTTTGCATAGTTTACAAAACACGGTTTGTCATCATTGATATGAACAACGTTATCAATTTAGTTTTAAAACGACTTAGCGTCGACTCCAGAGAAATGTCAAGAAAATGTAAAAAAAATGTTTCCACTCACCATAATAAGACAGTGCAACCTGCACATACCGGACCCTGTGCAAACCGGAATCCTATCTAAACCGTAATGATTTTTGGTCCCGATTTAATTACAGTATTACACTCGAAACAATAGGCTACTAATTAACCCTTTCCAAACCGGAACCTGTCTACTCTGAAAACCGGGCTCATATTTTCCTCAAATGGATAAATTGTTTTGTACTTTACCTGTCCTAACCGGAATCGATTTTTTTTTAATTTAAAAAATCGCATGTGGTGCACTATAAGAGTTAAACAGAGCGGCGACAAGGTGATGTAACATCCTGCTTGTTAAGCAATGGTAAATGTGCGAAATTAAGTGTTGTTAACATAGTTTGAGAGTTAGAAAACTTGTCACCACCTTTACATTGAGATTGGTAAGCTAATTTAACAACATAACGGATTAAGAATTTTTCAATAAAATATTGTAAGAAAATAATTAATTATTAAAATATAAAATAATATTAAAAGTTCGTATCAATTCATAAACATATCAGTGCATTAAACACAAATAATTCTCAAGGAAATTAAACTTAGTTTTGGTTAAATTTATTCTGTTTGTGATACTTAATGACCCAATAATTAAATAAATAAATGCATAGGTGAAATATAAGTATATTTGAATAATTCTTTAATCACTGGATTATTTCTATACTATTTTTAATTTTTAGTCAAATACAACTGCTGCGACATATACGATTAACTTTGTAGGCTATCAAAAACACAGCTCCTTTTGCTTTAATATTTAAACGAGCTTAAGCCGTTGTAAACAAAATTAGCATGCTCCTTGTCTGAAATGCGTGACGGACGATTGGAAAAATTTAATGTTATTTTAGGTTAGGCGATAAAAATTAAATGTTTACAAAATGACAATTGCGCTCCGTGTGTGATATATAGGCCTATGTGACATACAATTACAAAAATGTAGGCCTACTGTTTTTTCTAAGTTAGGTGTTAAAAAGGCAAGCTAGAAAGGAGATTGATATTAAAACCAAAATAAAATTGATAAACACCTCAAAAATATGTCTTTGATCATATCAATTTATTTTGCATACATCCTCCTATCATTTATAGGCCTACCAACGACGCACCCTGAATTACAAGCCTCATGTAAATTGCACAAGTTATCGCTCCTCTCCACATGCTCCATGCAAAAGCAAAAAAAAAACTGTCCAAACCGGAACCTGTCCAAACAGTAATAAACTTTGCCCCTAAAGCATTCCGGTATATACACTACACGCTTTACTGTAGTTGATTTTGTCAATGTTTATTTTGTCGGATCTGTGTAAGCTCTATAAAAAGCTGAAAATATTTCATTTGATATAGGCTTAAACGTGTATCAAGACGTGCACGCACATAGGTCTTATTTCTTTGGTTCTTTCGGTTACCTACAAAACCCCCTCGATTATTTATTTTGCAGGTGGCATCTGCGTTAGCAATGTGGACTTCAAAAGGATAAACGTAATAAAGTGTTACGATCCTAATTAAATTGAAATAGGTGTGAAGTTGAAACTGTTATCTCTCACAAATCAGTGAAAAAACGATTGTCGGAGCAATGATTGTCGGAGCAATGATTGTCGGAGCATTGAGGCTGTCCCGATAATATCAGCCAGACTTCCGTCGTCTTTTTTTAACCTTTTATCTGAAAAAATTGTAAATTTGAGTAATACAAACAAATTGGGGTTTGTGGGTTATGGGTCCTGGGTTGTGGGTTCGTGGGGATCGTGGGGATAAGAATTAACCTTTGGAAAATGATCTCAGCAGGTTTTGAATAACACTGCGCATCTGTTTCGTAGTTGGAGTAGCTTTGAGAAAACATCACCATCTACTTTACCTGGAAAAACAATATGATGAAGTATAATATATAGTGTATCACCCAGCATGCCTTGTTTAATAATTGCAGCTAATTACATAATGATTATTATCATTATTATTATTATTATTTCTATTATCCTCCAGACAGTATTATGCAGGATAATTGACTGTAGGTTACATAACCGTGGCTAATTAGTGCGTCTCGACTGTCTGAACTTTCGCCTGTTTTCTTTCTGGGACGTCTTGTGAGATACAAATACGTGTGAATACAAACACATAAATTCTTATTTTAAAGTGGAATTACTTATTTTGAATCCTTCACCTACTAATCTCATAATAATTATTATCATATTTTTTTATTATATTTTAACCTTTAGACTGCTAAACACGTATATACGTTTTATGACGTTGCTAAACACGTACATGTACGTGTGAAAAAACTAGCAAAATAAGAGTGGGTATTGTCGCAAGAAAAACTAATTATATTAAAAATAAAAGTATTATGCTTGTCATACGTGGTAGGAATAATTGAGGATCGTGTTTAGCGTTCATTGTGTGTCTAGTTTTTCCGATTGTTATCTGCGAAGGCGCATCCTAGCGGGCATTTTAGAACTACCAATAAAAGATACACGTTGACAATAAAGGTTTATTTACCAACAATACTGTGGTCATTTCAACCAAGGAAAATATACTTTCCCCCTTGTTTTACCCGCAAAAAAGCACTCAACCTAGACATAATTTTGGAAAGGCAATTTTATCGAAAATGAGCTCATATGGGTCCATAGTCTTACAAAAAAATGTTTTAAAAATGTGTTGCCTACAATTGGATCTAGTTTTCATATTCAAAATGGTCATCATAAGAAAACAGATAATGGCTCTACATCTAGGTTTTCGGGTACGGGGAATACGTTGGTGGCATTATTTTGTCATTCAAGGTCGCACCCTGGATCAATGTCATAGGTCATTGTCAGCCACCAGCAAGTGAAAATATGCCATATCCCAGTGACTTCTCCTGATATAAAACCAAATAATGGCTCTACACCTACGTTTTCGGGTACGGTAAAGCCGTTAGTTCCATTATTTTTGTGTTTCAAGGTCAAGGTCACACCATGGGTCAATGTCATAGGTCATGTCAGCCACCAGAAAGTGAAAATATGCCATATATCAGTACCTTGTAATCATATATATTAACCATTAGTCGAATACACCCCTAATCAGTTGTACGATTATTTTAAGGGCTAGAGGGGCAAAACCCCGTCAAATCACCCATATGTCACCCCTTTCTCATATGGCAAAAATGGACCAAATAATTCGACGATTATATTTATATATGAAGTTATATTATCTTATGCACACTACTGCAATAACTACATATTACTACTGATTTTGGAAAAAAATGTTGTTTATTTTTATTTCGAATGACAAGGTAGTTGTTCATATCATTTTTAATTGAATTACAGAAATATAGCTTCCCCGTCGCACTTGTCACGACGATGGCGTGCGGTTGTTCACCTTCGGGTTATCTTTAGCTCACGGATAACACAACAACGATTTCAGAGAAATCAAGAGATGTTGGTACACTGGTGATCACAGTTGGTTCAACGTCTCGTTTGTTAGACTCGATTGTTCATAAACAACCGTTAATATTCTCAGCAACAATAGCATGACTCACTGGCCAGCATAATATGTTGAATAAGTTTTAGATTCACGTTAGCCCATCGTCTGAGACGCTGCTCCAACAATGGGCTAGCATTGGCTCGGCACCTGTTGTATCTTGTATATAAGTATCCATTATGTGCTGTTAACACGGTGATGGTTTGTAATAGCCATAATGATGGGCAATCATCTTAATTATTTTGACATTTTCGAGGTAAACAAGCAGGCTTTATCAAAGAAGTAGACTGACTCTAATGTTGATTATATTATCCGTGTTTAAAAGAAAATTTCATCATTACAACAACATATTGCTTTAATGTAGACTACATAGTATTTCTCTGCTAAAATGATAAACATTCTGTTCATTTTAACCACCTTTGAAGAGCGTTCCACTATGATCAGCCATTGCACAATGTCTTAAAAAAGTATTTGCAAAAAGTATATTCACATCAATTCTAGACACACCATAACAATGTGAACAGTAACGCTAGTTTGAACATGATATAATATTGCCTCCGACCTCGTGTTTTGTGTATGGTTGTTGTAGTGTGCTGTAGTTCATTTCCACATCTGACTTAATTTATTGATATATCCTCGAATCATATGAATAGACCTACATACGTACATGTACGTATGTAGGCCCATCTATATGTACGTATACATGCATACTCAGTGATTTCGTACTAACTGTGATCTCCGTACATTTTGCTGTATTTTGTTATTTGCTTTAGTCAAATAAATTCTTCTTCTTCTTCGCAGCGTGTCGTAGATAGGCATACCGCATCGTGTCGTTAAATGGCGTATTATAGCGTGGTATTATATATCGTCCCTCAGCCGTCAAAGTGTCTAAACCTAGTGTCACGTAAAACACTCTGGATGCTAGGGGATATTATTAGCTCTGAGGCCCTATCGATAGCATAGCTGTATGTGTACATAATTATAAATTTGTTAAAATACAGCAATGGTATCGACTCTGTTATCGGGATATATCCCGATAACAGAGTCGATACCATTGTTGCATTTTTACAAATTTATAATTATGTAGAGTCAAACGTTAAAGCTGCTAATCAGATGGGTAAATATTTCGAGTTTTAGATCGCGGTAGCATGTGGACAGGAATCTATTTTGTTTTTGATTGAAAACACCTTACGAATGGAATCACGATATGAATGGGAAATCATCTTACGTTAGTACGACTATCTTTGCCTTTACTGCTTACTGCTTAAAAATGCATAACTGGTTTTCCAAGGGCTGGAAACATATTCTTAGGCGCTTTGAATTTTGCCATTGATAACAGTTGATATATAATTCGTCAGTACTGGACATATACACTGTACTGCATGACATGTTGTACTGCATTGCATAGTCAAAATACCTTTTTTCTTACAATAAGCAAAGACGTTCTATGCAGGGCTCTGCAGAACAGTGCATGGTGAACAGGCCTATTTGTACGCGATACATTGACAACTGGCTGAAATGTCTGGCCTGTTTTACAGATGGCGCTAGTCAGCCTTGTCAACACGCGGACAGAAGCATGCACAGCCCGAATTTAACAGCCAATCACCTGCCAGTTTAAATTATGCCTCACACATGCATGCGAGTTTACACTGCTCTGCCAGCTGTATCCACACAAAAGAATATGGTGCCGTTAACAATTTAAAAAATGTATTATCATATTAATATCTATGAAAACACAAATAAAAGTACATGTAAGAAAGAATGGTACACACTACACTTTGAATATTGTATTAATATACCACGGTGAGATGAAGTTCATCAAGTGATGAACATTGATGAATGTTCATGAACATTCATGCGCATTCATCAATGGTTCATCACGCCAGTTCATGAACAGTGTGTTAATGAACTGCTCATCAAAATCATGAATAAAAATGAACACTTTATGAACTAATGTTGTTCATAATTAAGTTCATGAAGTTCATATCGAGAGTTTGATGAATAGTAATGAATGTTAATGAACTTGGTAGGATCAATTCAGTTCATATCTTGTTCATGAAAGTTCATGAGATGCAGTTTCTTGAACTTTGATGAATTATTATGAACTTGATATGACTTCATTCGATTCATGGCAAGTTTATAAAATTCACAGTTTTATGAACTGTGATGAATTGTTATAAACTTGATAAGCCTCAATTTAGTTTATGGTTTGTTCGTTGAAGTTGATGAGATAGTTTCATGAAGATTGATAAATTATTATGAACTTGATCAATTCTTAATTCAGCTCAAGGCTAGTTCATGAAAGTTCACGAGGGACAGTTTCATGAACTGTAATGAATTGCTATGAGCTCGAAGTCTCAATTTATTTCATGTTTTTTTTCGTGAAAGTTCATGAACTGTGGTGAATGGCGAGGATGGCGTCAATCACGCAATAGCTGAATAACTGAATAATTGACAAATTCAGACTTTCTAAGTGAGATTATCAACGACAGAATACATAATATTTTAAAATAATTAGTTTTTTCAGATTTCTGTTCAGTTTTGTACGAATCTGTCAGGGGAAAATATCTCTTTCTTAATTATTAAAATAATCATGATTTGAAATTTTATTAGCTTGCTGTGTTAAGGTAAGAAGAAACATAAAAAAAAAATCGAATTTTTAATCAAGATAAAATACTAAATGTATTTTATAAAGTCAAGAAGATTTAAACTTGGAGGCTACTAAATCTTCATGAACTATTCAAGAACATCGCCAACTTAGTTAGGGTTGCTGGTTAATCTGGTGCATGAACCACACCACTTTCATGAACAAGGATCGGGATCTCCAAGTTACCAGTTCATGAATTTTGTGAACGTTTCATTTGTTGTTCAGGAACATTCGTGAATAGTTCACGAACACATTTTATGAACGTTCAGGAATTTTCATTAACCCTTTAACCGCCAAATTATTCAATCTGAATTTTCACCCACTTGAAATTGTGGATCGCGTCACTTTGAGTGAAAATTATTCAGATTTGACAAAATGGAGGTCGACTGTTTTCAAATATTGCTGATTGATGGCACATTTTATCTTTACCATGTTTAAAATGTGGTACTTAATGTGCTAATAAAAAATGAAAACCCGAATATATGCGACACCGGCGGTTAAATGGTTAACTTTCTCGCACTCGTGCTGTTGTGTTTTTTTTCACTATGGGAGGTATTCTCTTCACTGCACAGTGTGATTTTGCCGTTTCAGATAGATATTTGTACGAGAACATGCTTACTGCATCGTTGGTACGGCGAGATTGGCTGATCTCAGCACCCGTCACCACATCAAGTTATCTCCTAAAGGCTCAGGCTTGATGTGGTTACTTGTGTTGAGATGATCCCATATAGCTTTCCCAACGATGCCGTATGCATAATCTGGTTCATGCATTATTTGAGTTCACGGACGTTCATGAACCAGCTCTGGTTGATATATTATCTGAGGTAATGGCCGTTCATGAACAACCAAAGTTTATGAACAAATAATTGAGAGTTCATGAAAAGAATAAGTTCCTAAACTCTTGAATTATCATGAAAGTTTCTTTTGTTTTTCAAGAATATTCATGAACAGTTCATGAACACTTTGATAATTGTTCATAAACATGCATAGTTTTTCGTTCACGAACATTCATGAATAGTTATGATCGTCTCCCCGGGTTATTGATTTAAGTGCACGAAGTGTGGAATAAACAGTAGTAGTAAAATGTATGATTGTATAATTTTGCATTTCTGATAGCATTGTATGTAACATCCATGTGTATGTATGTCGTCTTGATATAGACTATTTCCCCTGTGATATGAGCAATCAATCAACCAAACTTCCATAGCGCCTATATCATCGGCGGGCCGAGCTCGGAGGCGCACGAATCCTTAGCATGATCATGTGTCATAATCAAGGCAAAAACAGTTCGTCAACAGGGAGTCGGGCTGCCTAGGGGCTAGGGTCGGAAAGCCAGGTCAAATAGGTGAGATTAAAGTAATTTCCGGATTGTTAAAATAATTTTAGCATTGCGTATTGGCACAGGCAGTGCGTTCCATAAGGCTGGGCCAGATGTGGAGAAAGCTATTGACCCAGTCTTAGTTTTTATACGAGGAACAGCAAATTTATATGAATTTGTGGAGCGTAGATATTTTGAGCATTTCGGCCAAACAAGTAAGTCAGCTAGATATGCAGGTTGGGCTTTTAGGTCTCGGAAAGATATTGTTCATCTTTTAAAATGAATGCGAAACTTGACTGTAAGCCAATGTGATCGTTTTAGAATAAGAACGGAGCGACCTAAATGTGGAACCTTCACTCAGGTTACCACTTTTGCAAGGTAGTTCCGAGTTACAATAATCTAGCTTGTTACTGGCCAGTGCCACTACAATTTGCATGGCAAGATCTAAGGACAGACTTTTCCGATTTCGACGCAGGTCAGTGATACGATAAAAGCAAGATCTACATGTTTGGGATAGGTGTTTTCGGAAATTCAAGCTACTGTCGAATACAGTATACAACGTTAAACAATATTGAGCTGGATCAGTTACCAAAATATTTCGTTGTAAATTTCATTTTTACGACGGTCATATATCGGCCTTAAATCGCTTTAGTGATGGTTTTGCGACGTGTTGGCTGTTCGCAGCTTGGACGCGAAAAAGGATCGAAATATGTAATGTATAATATTGAAGTTGTGGGTCGCGACTGCGCTACTGCTCTCATAAGTGGGTGAAAATTAGATTGTGCGAGCTGGCGCTTCAAGGGTTAATTATTATAATAGACATAGTTATCTTAAACAACCTAAACTGACTTCAACCCTTTGACTTCCAGGCCGGAGTGCATGCCAGGATCCAGATATACTGGTGTAGGAGTTCTATTTTTCGTCATTTGAAGCTGGAATTGCTAACGCAATTTCCAGCTTCAAATGACGAAAAATACATAAATGTAGTATATATTTGACGAAAATTTGTGTCATTTTATGGTTACGTTCATTGACGAATGACGACGGAAATTTCCGTCATGTATGGTAGTGAAAAGGTTAAGAAAGCATTGTTAGTTCTTGTGAAGATTTATGTCCGTAGGTGTGATATTACTTGTCCGTGGCCCGCGCACAAGTAATATCACGGAGCGCGGGTAGTATTCTGAAAAACTACCACAATGTATGACATTTGTACAAAGTTGGAAAGTTTTGCAAAAGTTAAACAAATGGTTTGTGTTTGCTTAGTGAGTGGGTGAGTGATGAATAATGAAGGATCATGATGCCTATGAGATAGATATGTGTACCCAGCGCAGAAGCATGTATTTATATACTTAAATATAATTTTCACACTAGATGTATTGCTTTCTTTATTTCAATAATAACTTGATTAACTAATAAGAAAAACTACAAAATTGTATGTTATTTGGCATGTGTCACGACAAAACTAAAATAGAACCGAAGAACCATTATCCAACATTAGTCAGCCGTAAAAGAGTTTCCGCCCACTTTCCGTCCATGTTATTTGTGGTGAGAAACCATCCAAACGCTTGATATGAAAACATCGCAAGATCACACTGAACAAAACAAGTCTACATTTGTTGATCGGATAATTGCATTGAGATCTCAATATGCTATATGTATACTACAGCAAATTATTAAGGGTATCTTCTTCTTTTGGCATATTTCCGAACATATTTGCCAATAACAAAATAATAAAAATACAAGAACACATTTACTTGAAAATCATTTTTTGCGAGAATGCTGAGCAAGCGGTAGTCATGGTAGCGAACCAGTATAGTATTCTACTCCTGACCAGCTGTAGAGTGGGCAATCATCTTAATTATTTTGACATTTTCGAGGTAAACAAGCAGGCTTTATCAAAGAAGTAGACTGACTCTAATGTTGATTATATTATCCGTGTTTAAAAGAAAATTTCATCATTACAACAACATATTGCTTTAATGTAGACTACATAGTATTTCTCTGCTAAAATGATAAACATTCTGTTCATTTTAACCACCTTTGAAGAGCGTTCCACTATGATCAGCCATTGCACAATGTCTTAAAAAAGTATTTGCAAAAAGTATATTCACATCAATTCTAGACACACCATAACAATGTGAACAGTAACGCTAGTTTGAACATGATATAATATTGCCTCCGACCTCGTGTTTTGTGTATGGTTGTTGTAGTGTGCTGTAGTTCATTTCCACATCTGACTTAATTTATTGATATATCCTCGAATCATATGAATAGACCTACATACGTACATGTACGTATGTAGGCCCATCTATATGTACGTATACATGCATACTCAGTGATTTCGTACTAACTGTGATCTCCGTACATTTTGCTGTATTTTGTTATTTGCTTTAGTCAAATAAATTCTTCTTCTTCTTCGCAGCGTGTCGTAGATAGGCATACCGCATCGTGTCGTTAAATGGCGTATTATAGCGTGGTATTATATATCGTCCCTCAGCCGTCAAAGTGTCTAAACCTAGTGTCACGTAAAACACTCTGGATGCTAGGGGATATTATTAGCTCTGAGGCCCTATCGATAGCATAGCTGTATGTGTACATAATTATAAATTTGTTAAAATACAGCAATGGTATCGACTCTGTTATCGGGATATATCCCGATAACAGAGTCGATACCATTGTTGCATTTTTACAAATTTATAATTATGTAGAGTCAAACGTTAAAGCTGCTAATCAGATGGGTAAATATTTCGAGTTTTAGATCGCGGTAGCATGTGGACAGGAATCTATTTTGTTTTTGATTGAAAACACCTTACGAATGGAATCACGATATGAATGGGAAATCATCTTACGTTAGTACGACTATCTTTGCCTTTACTGCTTACTGCTTAAAAATGCATAACTGGTTTTCCAAGGGCTGGAAACATATTCTTAGGCGCTTTGAATTTTGCCATTGATAACAGTTGATATATAATTCGTCAGTACTGGACATATACACTGTACTGCATGACATGTTGTACTGCATTGCATAGTCAAAATACCTTTTTTCTTACAATAAGCAAAGACGTTCTATGCAGGGCTCTGCAGAACAGTGCATGGTGAACAGGCCTATTTGTACGCGATACATTGACAACTGGCTGAAATGTCTGGCCTGTTTTACAGATGGCGCTAGTCAGCCTTGTCAACACGCGGACAGAAGCATGCACAGCCCGAATTTAACAGCCAATCACCTGCCAGTTTAAATTATGCCTCACACATGCATGCGAGTTTACACTGCTCTGCCAGCTGTATCCACACAAAAGAATATGGTGCCGTTAACAATTTAAAAAATGTATTATCATATTAATATCTATGAAAACACAAATAAAAGTACATGTAAGAAAGAATGGTACACACTACACTTTGAATATTGTATTAATATACCACGGTGAGATGAAGTTCATCAAGTGATGAACATTGATGAATGTTCATGAACATTCATGCGCATTCATCAATGGTTCATCACGCCAGTTCATGAACAGTGTGTTAATGAACTGCTCATCAAAATCATGAATAAAAATGAACACTTTATGAACTAATGTTGTTCATAATTAAGTTCATGAAGTTCATATCGAGAGTTTGATGAATAGTAATGAATGTTAATGAACTTGGTAGGATCAATTCAGTTCATATCTTGTTCATGAAAGTTCATGAGATGCAGTTTCTTGAACTTTGATGAATTATTATGAACTTGATATGACTTCATTCGATTCATGGCAAGTTTATAAAATTCACAGTTTTATGAACTGTGATGAATTGTTATAAACTTGATAAGCCTCAATTTAGTTTATGGTTTGTTCGTTGAAGTTGATGAGATAGTTTCATGAAGATTGATAAATTATTATGAACTTGATCAATTCTTAATTCAGCTCAAGGCTAGTTCATGAAAGTTCACGAGGGACAGTTTCATGAACTGTAATGAATTGCTATGAGCTCGAAGTCTCAATTTATTTCATGTTTTTTTTCGTGAAAGTTCATGAACTGTGGTGAATGGCGAGGATGGCGTCAATCACGCAATAGCTGAATAACTGAATAATTGACAAATTCAGACTTTCTAAGTGAGATTATCAACGACAGAATACATAATATTTTAAAATAATTAGTTTTTTCAGATTTCTGTTCAGTTTTGTACGAATCTGTCAGGGGAAAATATCTCTTTCTTAATTATTAAAATAATCATGATTTGAAATTTTATTAGCTTGCTGTGTTAAGGTAAGAAGAAACATAAAAAAAAAATCGAATTTTTAATCAAGATAAAATACTAAATGTATTTTATAAAGTCAAGAAGAT
Organism: Flabesymbios commensalis; assembly: GCA_964017125.1. Taxonomy (NCBI): domain Eukaryota; kingdom Metazoa; phylum Annelida; class Polychaeta; order Terebellida; family Flabelligeridae; genus Flabesymbios; species Flabesymbios commensalis. The sequence goes on from OZ024918.1 coordinate 37,764,440, forward strand.
TTAAACTTGGAGGCTACTAAATCTTCATGAACTATTCAAGAACATCGCCAACTTAGTTAGGGTTGCTGGTTAATCTGGTGCATGAACCACACCACTTTCATGAACAAGGATCGGGATCTCCAAGTTACCAGTTCATGAATTTTGTGAACGTTTCATTTGTTGTTCAGGAACATTCGTGAATAGTTCACGAACACATTTTATGAACGTTCAGGAATTTTCATTAACCCTTTAACCGCCAAATTATTCAATCTGAATTTTCACCCACTTGAAATTGTGGATCGCGTCACTTTGAGTGAAAATTATTCAGATTTGACAAAATGGAGGTCGACTGTTTTCAAATATTGCTGATTGATGGCACATTTTATCTTTACCATGTTTAAAATGTGGTACTTAATGTGCTAATAAAAAATGAAAACCCGAATATATGCGACACCGGCGGTTAAATGGTTAACTTTCTCGCACTCGTGCTGTTGTGTTTTTTTTCACTATGGGAGGTATTCTCTTCACTGCACAGTGTGATTTTGCCGTTTCAGATAGATATTTGTACGAGAACATGCTTACTGCATCGTTGGTACGGCGAGATTGGCTGATCTCAGCACCCGTCACCACATCAAGTTATCTCCTAAAGGCTCAGGCTTGATGTGGTTACTTGTGTTGAGATGATCCCATATAGCTTTCCCAACGATGCCGTATGCATAATCTGGTTCATGCATTATTTGAGTTCACGGACGTTCATGAACCAGCTCTGGTTGATATATTATCTGAGGTAATGGCCGTTCATGAACAACCAAAGTTTATGAACAAATAATTGAGAGTTCATGAAAAGAATAAGTTCCTAAACTCTTGAATTATCATGAAAGTTTCTTTTGTTTTTCAAGAATATTCATGAACAGTTCATGAACACTTTGATAATTGTTCATAAACATGCATAGTTTTTCGTTCACGAACATTCATGAATAGTTATGATCGTCTCCCCGGGTTATTGATTTAAGTGCACGAAGTGTGGAATAAACAGTAGTAGTAAAATGTATGATTGTATAATTTTGCATTTCTGATAGCATTGTATGTAACATCCATGTGTATGTATGTCGTCTTGATATAGACTATTTCCCCTGTGATATGAGCAATCAATCAACCAAACTTCCATAGCGCCTATATCATCGGCGGGCCGAGCTCGGAGGCGCACGAATCCTTAGCATGATCATGTGTCATAATCAAGGCAAAAACAGTTCGTCAACAGGGAGTCGGGCTGCCTAGGGGCTAGGGTCGGAAAGCCAGGTCAAATAGGTGAGATTAAAGTAATTTCCGGATTGTTAAAATAATTTTAGCATTGCGTATTGGCACAGGCAGTGCGTTCCATAAGGCTGGGCCAGATGTGGAGAAAGCTATTGACCCAGTCTTAGTTTTTATACGAGGAACAGCAAATTTATATGAATTTGTGGAGCGTAGATATTTTGAGCATTTCGGCCAAACAAGTAAGTCAGCTAGATATGCAGGTTGGGCTTTTAGGTCTCGGAAAGATATTGTTCATCTTTTAAAATGAATGCGAAACTTGACTGTAAGCCAATGTGATCGTTTTAGAATAAGAACGGAGCGACCTAAATGTGGAACCTTCACTCAGGTTACCACTTTTGCAAGGTAGTTCCGAGTTACAATAATCTAGCTTGTTACTGGCCAGTGCCACTACAATTTGCATGGCAAGATCTAAGGACAGACTTTTCCGATTTCGACGCAGGTCAGTGATACGATAAAAGCAAGATCTACATGTTTGGGATAGGTGTTTTCGGAAATTCAAGCTACTGTCGAATACAGTATACAACGTTAAACAATATTGAGCTGGATCAGTTACCAAAATATTTCGTTGTAAATTTCATTTTTACGACGGTCATATATCGGCCTTAAATCGCTTTAGTGATGGTTTTGCGACGTGTTGGCTGTTCGCAGCTTGGACGCGAAAAAGGATCGAAATATGTAATGTATAATATTGAAGTTGTGGGTCGCGACTGCGCTACTGCTCTCATAAGTGGGTGAAAATTAGATTGTGCGAGCTGGCGCTTCAAGGGTTAATTATTATAATAGACATAGTTATCTTAAACAACCTAAACTGACTTCAACCCTTTGACTTCCAGGCCGGAGTGCATGCCAGGATCCAGATATACTGGTGTAGGAGTTCTATTTTTCGTCATTTGAAGCTGGAATTGCTAACGCAATTTCCAGCTTCAAATGACGAAAAATACATAAATGTAGTATATATTTGACGAAAATTTGTGTCATTTTATGGTTACGTTCATTGACGAATGACGACGGAAATTTCCGTCATGTATGGTAGTGAAAAGGTTAAGAAAGCATTGTTAGTTCTTGTGAAGATTTATGTCCGTAGGTGTGATATTACTTGTCCGTGGCCCGCGCACAAGTAATATCACGGAGCGCGGGTAGTATTCTGAAAAACTACCACAATGTATGACATTTGTACAAAGTTGGAAAGTTTTGCAAAAGTTAAACAAATGGTTTGTGTTTGCTTAGTGAGTGGGTGAGTGATGAATAATGAAGGATCATGATGCCTATGAGATAGATATGTGTACCCAGCGCAGAAGCATGTATTTATATACTTAAATATAATTTTCACACTAGATGTATTGCTTTCTTTATTTCAATAATAACTTGATTAACTAATAAGAAAAACTACAAAATTGTATGTTATTTGGCATGTGTCACGACAAAACTAAAATAGAACCGAAGAACCATTATCCAACATTAGTCAGCCGTAAAAGAGTTTCCGCCCACTTTCCGTCCATGTTATTTGTGGTGAGAAACCATCCAAACGCTTGATATGAAAACATCGCAAGATCACACTGAACAAAACAAGTCTACATTTGTTGATCGGATAATTGCATTGAGATCTCAATATGCTATATGTATACTACAGCAAATTATTAAGGGTATCTTCTTCTTTTGGCATATTTCCGAACATATTTGCCAATAACAAAATAATAAAAATACAAGAACACATTTACTTGAAAATCATTTTTTGCGAGAATGCTGAGCAAGCGGTAGTCATGGTAGCGAACCAGTATAGTATTCTACTCCTGACCAGCTGTAGAGTGGTTCGATCTATTACATGACGAGATCAGTAAATCTCCGCCGTCATTCAGCTGGTATTTAACACTTGACCTTTTAACCGCCAAATAATTCAATTTGAATTTTCACCCACTTGAAGTTGTGTCTCGCTGACGCGATCCACAACTTCAAGTGAGTGAAAATTATTCAGATTTGACAAAATGGAGGTCAACTCTTTTCAAATCTTGCCGGTTGATGTCACTTTTTATCTTTAACATATTTAAAATGTGGTACTTAATGTGCTGATAAAAGATGAAAACCCGAGTATATGCGGCACCGGCGGTTAAAGGGTTAAAGCGCTGATATATTTCTTGTGTAAACCAAGATACCAAAAGTGATTTTTAATTTGAAATCATCATTAATGTCTTAGTTAAGTCTTTCCGATTTATTTGAAGACCTATACCATGGGTCTACGGCAATTATACATATTTCAATTATTTTAGTGTCTTTATACGTTAGAATCTAACGTCTTTATACGTCAGATTCTGACGTATAAAGACTTCCCCGCGCTGAAAAGGGTAAATAATAGCAGATAGAATACCATACTTGGGAATTACCAATAACAATCTGTTCACTATGCCTACCAAGTGTGGTCGTTTCAGCTCTAGTCCGATCATGTTTTTTATTAACCCTTTCAATCCTGAATTTACCATAGTCATCATCATCCACTACAAGCCGCGAATTGCTGCCGCAATTCTCGACTTGTAGTGGATAAAGATGACTTCATGTGGTTTAAAATTTAAAGAAAATTACTACATATTGGTAAAACAGTTTTATGGAAATGTTCGTTCTAAAACCCTTAATTATAGGGAAATTAAGTATGTTTTCATGGATGTAAAATGATGCTTTAATGCATCGTGGGGGCCCAAAGGGTTAAAATATTAAATAATGTTTGATGTGTATACTTTATCTTACCCAATCATTGTGCCTGCAAATCATTTGTATCCAGAAAATGTCTTTTTAACTTACTTAACTTATCTAACCTAATAAACTTATTCAATTTCACTATCCCATCATGTCTATGTTGTATTTTTTTTTATGTAAAATGACAAATCTTCAGCCCTTTGGCTGCCATGTCTTTTCAGTTGAATAAACACCATTTAGTATGATAGTAGTATTATCACGATTTTCTACCATGTGAGTAAGTCGCCTGAGCAATTATATATGTATTTAGAGATAACTGATTTTTAAAGGACTCAGACATAACAATATTTAAAAATCAGAATGATTATAATTATTCTGCTCTGGAAATGCAAAAAGTTACATTACATTTTGTTTGTCCTTACAAAGCGTAGCTCAGTGAGAAAGCCTCACTGTGTTAACCTTTAGACGGCTAAACACGTATATATACGTTTTATAACGTTGCTAAACACGTACCTATACGTGTGAAAAAACTAACAAAATAAGAGTGGGTATTGTCGCAATGAAAAACTAATTATAATAAAAATAAAAGTATTATGCTCGTCATACGTGGTAGATATAATTGAGGATCGTGTTTTGCGTTCATTGTGTGTCTCGTTTTTCCGATTGTTATCCGTAATGGTGCCACTTAGCGGGCATTTTAGAACTACAAGTAACAGGTGCACGCTGACAGCAAATGTTAATTTACCAACAATACTGTGGTCATTTTAACCAAGGAAAATATAATATTTTCCTTGTTTTAACCATTAAAAGCACTCAACCTACATGTATATGCCTACGCAATTTTAGAAAGACGATTTTATCAACATTGAGTTTATATGGGTCTATAGTTTTACCAAATTAAAATGGTTTCAAAAATGTGTTGCCTACAATTGGATCTATTTTTCATTTTCAAAATGGCCGCCACAAGAACAGTGCAGAAAGTGAAAATGAGCCATATCTCAGTAACCAGTCATCATATGAAAACAAATAATGGCTCTACACATAGGTTTTCGGGTACGGGGAATGCGATGGTGGCATTATTTTTGTCATTAAAGGTCAAGGTCACACCCTGGATCAATGTCATAGGTCATTATCAGCCACCAGCAAGTGAAAATATGCCATATCTCAGTAACTTGTCCTGATATAAAACAAAGTTATGGCTCTACACCTACGTTTTCGGGTACGGGGAAGCCGTTCGTCGCATTATTGTTGTGTATCAAGGTCAAGGTCACACCATGGGTCAATGTCATAGGTCATGTCAGCCACCAGAAAGTTAAAATATACCATATCTCAACCACCATTGGCATCTCAAGTAAGTTGAATTGAAGCAAAACCAACAAAAATAGGCTATTTTCACCTATTTGAATCTGATTAGACCTTCCTGCGACCTTGAGATGACCTTGTTGTGACCTTTGGGTAACACCCCTGTCAAGCCTAACCCTAAACCATGTCATCATGTGTACTTAGGTTTGGGATTCATCCAATGTATGTGAAGTAGGCCTACTGGTCCAAACATGACAATCGTTGAGTTATTTGGTATATTTCTGCCATATGAGAAAGGGGTGACATGAGGGTGATTTGATAGGGTATTACCCCTCTAGCCCTTTACCCCTGTACCTCTTGGGGTGCTTTGGTTATATTTCCATGCTGGGGTCCAGGTGAGTTTCAACCACCATAGACATCGCAAGTGAGCTGAATTAAAGCAACACAAAAATAGACTATTTTCACCTATTTGAGGCTTATTTGACCTCCTTGTGACCTTGAGATGACCTTGTCATGATTTTGGGGAAATACCCCTGTGAAGCCCAACCCCAACCCATGTCACCATGTGTAGGGGCCTACTTGGGCTGGCATTCATCAAATGTATTTGAAGTACTAGCCATTGGTCCAAATATGACTATCATTTTGTTATTTGGTCCATTACTGCCATACGAGAAAGGGGTGACATAAGGGTAATTTGATGGGATATTACCCCTCCAGCCCTTATATTACCCCATGTAACCTCTCGGTGTGTTGTGGTATAGCTCCATTCTGGGGTCTTGGTGAGTTTAAGCCATCATAGACATCTCGATTGAGCAGAATTTGAAACTCTCCTAAAAGCTATTTACACCCCTTTTAAGCTGATTTGAACCTGCTTTTATTGAATTTGGTTGCCATGATTACCAGATAAACACAGATAAATGACCAATAAAAGCTGACAACCATACATGGGCCTGTAATATATCTGTTATTGCACTTTTTATTCCAAATTAAAATACCATTTATCTATGGCTAGCCTGATGTTAACAAACCTTACTTAGAAAAATATGATGATGAAAGGGTTAAACTTGGTCAGCAGTGATGGCCCACACATTCTGCCGAGCCAGCAGCCAAAAGGTTGAGACTTAAAGCGCTTAAACAGTTTTATATAAACCAAGAGACCAAAGGACCTTTTTCAATTTCAAATCTTCGTAGCTCTATCCGCTTCATTTAAATACCTATGTTATGGGTCTACATTATAAATATTGTACTCTTTTAGCGCGGGGATCGACTCTGACGTCTAAAGTAGATCCCCGCGCTAAAAAGGTTAAGCCTTGTGTGAAGCAAACTATGCTGCCGTGCAAAGCCAAAAGGCAGTATCTGCTTACTTGTAAAGTAAGCATATCTGCTTACTCGTAAAGTAAGCAGATACTGCCTTTTGGCTTTGCACGGCAGTATGGTATGTTCTACTCATAAACAATGTACTCAACAATTTAAAACTGATGCCAACTACTAAGTGGTTAGGTTATCATGGTAAATACAAAGCGTCACTCTTGTCCCCCCCTATCACACTGATATGTTATGTGTGTGGTCCGTTTACCCTCTAAACCTCCAATCACCAAACACTTTTTGTATTATTATTTGTCTGTACGCCAAATGTTTTGTAGAATGAAAACCGTTTGATCAGCTAGATGTTTTCTTTGTTTGTTCCAATTTCACACAAAGGATAAATTGATTGAGTACAACAGCTAGGTTTTTTATTGTCGTAAACTTTTCGATATATACCTTAAGTTTCACCACGTCAGAAAGTAGGTTACACATTTTATTTGTTAGTTGAATAAATAAGACATTGCCGCCTTGCACCATTTTGGTGCGCATGCCGGCTAAACTGGACCAGGAGAAACCTTTTGTGGATGGTGAGATGAGTCAAATGACATTGCCCTTGAGATAAATAACTCGAAATTCGAGCCGCTTGATCTTGGATGCTGCCCACTATACTGAATCTTCACGAGAGAGCGGTGAAGCAACATTGTTTGCAACCCGAACAACACATACTCATGAGGTTTTCCTGGCCCAGTTTAGCCTATATGTGCCCAAAGGTGGCTAATAACCTAGCGTCATTTCAGCCGTGCTCTAGGCCTGTGTCATATTGCTGACATACAGATATGCTGTCTACCTAAACTCAATTAACTGATTTACTCATTGCTTCTTTCATTGTTTCATTGATTCATTCATTTCATTCATTCCTCGCTCGTTCGTTCGCTCGTTCGCTCGTTCGTTCGTTCGTTCGTTCGTTCGCCGTTCGTTCGTTCATTCATCTATTCATTTATTCAATCATACATTTAATAATTAAATAATTAATTAAATAATTAATTAATTAATTAATTAATTAATTAATTAATTAATTAATTAATTAATTAATTAATTAATTCATTCATTCATTCATTCATTCATTCATTCATTTATTCATTCATTCATTCATTCATTCATTCATTCATTCATTTATTCATTCATTCATATACGAGAGCTCAGCTTAATTTGTTCGTGTCATGTATTCTCGAATAACTGTAGTCTCTAATGCAAAATCCGTTTATTCGTTATTATTTTAACTCACTCACGAAAATGAAACTTAGAAAGTGAGGTCGCCAAAAGATTAAAATATCTAGATCAAATCACTGAATCACTGAATAATGGAAACACTAGGATCAATCAATCAATCAATCAATCAATCAATCAATCAATCGATCGATCAATCAATCAATCAATCAATCAATCAATCAATCAATCAATCAATCAATCAATCAATCAATCAATCAATCAATCAATCAATCAATCAATCAATCAATCAATCAATCAATCAATCAATCAATCAATCAATCAATCAATCAATCAATCAATCAATCAATCAATCAATCAATCAATTAATCAATCAATCAATCAATCAATCAATCAATCAATCAATCAATCAATCAATCAATCAATCAATCAATCAATCAATCAATCAATCAATCAATCAATCAATCAATCAATCAATCAATCAATCAATCAATCAATCAATCAATCAATCAATCAATCAATCAATCAATCAATCAATCAATCAATCAATCAATCAATCAATCAATCAATCAATCAATCAATCAATCAATCAAACAATCATTTTTTATTATTTATTGTATTATTTTCTGTTATGGAATTAATTTTGTGAGAAAACACAAATTTCATAACATATCGTCAGTCACTCTAAAATTGTAGTTTTGAGTAAGTTGCTTTTGAAGTTTTCAAAAAATGATGATAAATCGATACCTCAACATAAGAAAATGAAAAATTGTCACAGAACAAATCTTATTCCTTTTTTTTATGTTGAAGTATCGATTTATCAGCATTGTTAAAAACTTCAAAAGCAAATTACTCAATACTAACATTCTGGAGCAAGGCTTATTTCCCACAATCCCCGACGAAATATACTTAATTTTACCTGCTTAATCATCTTATGTTACTATTAAAGGTGGGCGATCTGGTGTAGTGGTTATGCTTACTGCCTGGCACGCCAGAGCTCGATTTTTGATATCTGCGTTATCGCTATTCAGGTTTCAAAGAAACAACTTGCTTCCTTTCATCCACTGTTATAATATAATGTTGTGAGGAGATTGATCTGTGACCGAGAGGTACATGTAGCGTGCTCAGCCTTAGATCATCATGGTTTGCATTTCGAATCCTGTGTCTGGAGGGCAGTTCCATCTGGTTCGTCTCACCGTTTCAGCTTCTATATGTACATTGCTGTCCTGAGTAGAAGCCTAACACATTTATACATGTGTTTGTTTGGCGTTTCAGGGGATAATTAATAAAAAAATGTCTCAGCTATAACAAAGCTAATGCGATGCTTTGATAAAGAAAACGCTGGGGAAGCAAACACAGTAAAAGTGCCATCCTCCGACAGCAAAGTTAGATGTTTGATCCTCTACAACTGTACTGAACCCTTTGCTCGCTGAGGTACCTGGTCGAAATTTTCATCCAATCGACGTTGTGTTTCGCTACCACTACCCGCAACGTCAGGTTGATGAAAATCATTAAATGATTAAAAATTACACTTTTTTTACACTTGTTTAATTTGAAACCAAATATTTGCAGATTCTTATGTTTAAAACCCCATTTTATTCACCACAACTGTGATTTAACCTGCTAATAAAACAGATAAAAAACGACTATAATCGTGCTCAGAAAGCGCTTAAAGGGGGTAAAGATTCTGACTGACGAGATAATGAACGATCCCCAGCGAGCACGATACATTGACCCAATGCTGGGTTAATGTTGGCCCGCCGTCTCCGACGTCGGCCCAACATTAACCTAGCATTGAGTCTAAGTATCGTGTTTGCTGGGGAGATGAGTGTGTCAGGTTGATTTCATTAAGACACTGACACCGCCTGGCGAATGACGATCACACTACTTCCGCTGTTTCGAACAGACCTCAATTTCTCAGTTTGTTCTCCGAATATCTTTTTTCCGGATAGTTGTATTTATGGGAACGTCGTCGTGGCCTCCCATGTCTAGTTGTGGATCATTCTGTATGGCGAAAGTTCTATGGAGGGGTCAATGTGCATGTAAATATTATGAGTGGAAGGTAGCAGCGACGTATAGCCCCACCATTTCAAACTCATTTTGAGTGGGTTGGGCTTGCATGCATAATATTACATTGGGTCAACATTTCTGAATCAAACGCAATATTATTGTGCACATACAATAGGCCTAGTGCTTAATTTGATAAATTGGTCATAACGAGACGTTATCCTAGTGCTATTTTAAAGCTGGCCAGTGGCACAGACCGTGGCTGAACATTAAGCAAACATTATAAACGAGTAACGTTTTCTAGATTAGGTCTTCTTAATTATGTTAATCTAGCCAAAGGCTAAATTGGGCCAGGAGAACCTCCCGAGGATGGTGAGATGGTGATGGTGAGTGAGATGACACCGCCTTCCAGACACATGATTCGAAATGCAAGTCTTCTAGCAAGCACTTGGAAACCTGTATGGTATGGGTACACATGTATGAATACATCTCAGGGCTTTGCTTGATCTAGACGGTATTATAATTAACGAACTTAACCTACCAAAATAAGGGCAAACTAGTAGATAAACCAGTCCTATTCTGCAGCTGGTCAGTAAATTACCGGTAAATAACTTTTGAGCACGTATGTCCAACAAGCATTCACTGTCAATTTATCGCCACATCCACTGTCAAATTGTGAGTCATAACTCTTCTATCTTACTGACTGGAACCAGGGCCCCACACCTGTTAGTTCACTGGCTGCTGCAACAGATCATCTCAGCTAAGCAATAACATAAGCTCTGGAATGATGACATTCTATGTGCAGAGGTGCATGGGGAAATCTATTGAGGTAGAACAAGACTTTGGTGGAAGGAGTGCATACTTTTACTGTGTGCTAGTCACGTTTACATCCCAGATCATCCCCAGCAAACACGATACGTTGAACCAATGGTGATTTGATGCTGGGTCAGCGTCGCAACGGCCTTTTTGTTAGTCATTCACAAACAAATTTAAACTTGTTGATGAATAAATGAGCCTTTCCTGAATTTATATTTTTTATTTGAATTGTACATTGAAATTTTGTGTTACTGTTTTAGAATAATGCTTACTATTGAAATGTAAGTAAATAAAACAGATATATGACACTTATTACTGAAGATGGATGACCAAGTGTTGTATTTGACAAATAGCCACGCAATCTTGGGAAAATAGTGTTATGATGTCATAGGTCACACACGCTGTCACATAACTGTACCTTCCAGCCACGCTCGCATGCAATTGAGATGGTGTTTATAAATTCAACAGATGTTCTCCACTTTGTAGAAAAATCATGGAATATTCTTAACCTTTTCACTGCCATACATGACGGAAATTTCCGTCGTCATTCGTCAATGAACGTAACCATAAAATGACACAAATTTTCGTCAAATATATACTACATTTATGTATTTTTCGTCATTTGAAGCTGGAAATTGCGTGAGCAATTCCAGCTTCAAATGACAAAAAATAAAACTCGTACACCAGTATATCTGGATCCTGGCATGCACCCCGGCCTGGAAGTCAAAGGGTTAAAGAGTTTGTGTATAACTAACGATTATAATATAAAGATGTATTGTCACATATGTTACAATGGTATTATAATTTGAAATAATTATGTTGTTGTTTTATATAACTGTCTATCTCGCATCATGCATATTGTTTAAGTAATGTTACTCTATTTGAACTGATCTATAATCCTATGTCGGTGCTGGGTGTGCATTTATTTTGCTGTTTGTTATCACTCAACGAATTATTGTAACACAGATCAGTATAATAAACAAAATACTGCTATAGTGACCGGGCATGCTGGGAGTTCATCCAGAAGTTTCATGCTATCATAGAAAATAAAGAGCTTATTTTTTAGGACTTTAGGTCTCAGATCCGATTCAATCTCCGGTCACTAAATGTCCACATCTATATCTCAATTGCAGGTGAGCGTGCTTCCAGCAGACGTGCAATTAAAATATATATTTATGCTATCAGACGATGGGCCAACATTAACCCAACATTGGGTCAGTGTCTCTCGTTTGCTATGTACCCAGATACTGTCGTGCAAAAGCAAACAGCAGTAACTGCTCACTTTTCAAATAAGCAGTCACAGCTATTTGCATAATATTATTATGCATTACACAAGACTTTAACCAACACTGGTTTAACGTTGGCCCGCTGTCTACGACGTTGGTCCCATATTAAACCATTGCTGGTTTAACTCTTTAACCGCATAATTGTTTGATTGGAATTTTCACGCACTTTAAATTGTGGCACTCTGACGCGATCCACAAATTAAGTGAGTGAAAATTACTCATATTTTTTAAACTAAACATTTCCGAATTTTTATGTTTAAACGCTCATTTCGTATCAATAACTATCAAAATAAATATAATGCAGTCTGCTGACGTATACTTTGTTGGTTTGAACTGACAGTAGGCTAGTTAAGATGGCTACCATTCGATCTATATGGGGGGGGGGGTGTAGTTTTTGTCGCGACCCAAATCTTTATTTCAACTGAAATGGTGCGCTAAAAAATTTCAAATTTTATTGCATATTTATATGGAATAGCTCTTGGAGTGAATCATTTATTTCATGCAGAGTCTGCCTGAAATTATTAATTTCAATATTCCACCCCACCCCTCTGGAGATTGAATATTGAATGGTACCCCCCTAAGGTGGATACGAGGTTTCGTAATCTCGGTGTGTGAAAAACTGTTAAATATTGCGGATGATAGAAGTCTTTTGTTGAGAATTCTGTGAAGCTCAATGACCTCGGCCTCCTTTGTTTTCACCGAGCTGGCTAATACAATGAAGTATGGGGGAGGGTTCTTATATAACATTGTTTTCACCGAGTGACGTCACTGAAATTCACAGAATGAAGTATGGGGGAGGGTGTGTCATATAACCTTGTTTCCACCGAGTGACGTCACTGTGTTTCACAGAATGAAGTATTGGGAAAGGGGTGTTATATAACCTTGTTTTCACCAAGTAACGTCACTGCGTTTCACATAATTGTAAGCCAGCTCAACGCCAACCCGGCATAATGGTTTAGCGTTGGTCCAACGTCGTAGATGGTGGACCAACGTTAAAGCAATATTGATTCAACGTCTTGTGGCTGCTGGGAAACTGCTTAGTTGCTATCAAGTGTATGTTCACAACTCGTAGATCTCTGATGTGTTATCTATGACAGCTATATCTGCAAAAATATCTTGTGTTTTGAAGCAGTTGGTCGAGGGTGGTCCTCAGTGAAATCGTCTGAAACGAAAACAATACTTACCAGAGTGCATTGAATCAGAAGTGTTCAGTGTAATTTACGTCGGCTTATTTGATGGGAATTATACGAATATCCCAGAAGAGAAGATTATAATTGTATTTGTTTTAAATCTATATAAAGTGATAATGAATTTACCATTTATTTTATTGAGCATGCAACTTGACAATGTGGTGTTTACAGCTCACTATATTGAGTAATAATACTAATCTTGAATTCATGACTCGATAAATTGAGTTTTGGAACTCGATGTTTTGTGTTTAAAATACCCGCTTCTTGGGTTTCGTAGAATTATCACGTTTACCTGATTGCTAAAAGTGTCTCGGAATAATATATTATGTATCAATTTTTTAGAAATATACTGACTTATTTTCTTTTACCTATTTCAACGTTGGATTATCAATAATAAATCGTTCATCTTAAGCTAAAATTGCGTCAAAAACAAAACATTGAAACATTCTGTTCGATTTCCAATGTAGATTAATATAGGCCGAATTTTTTTGAAGCTGAAAGTCAATCATAAAGTGTGATATTTTCAGTCTGGCGTCACCCTAGCAAAAACAAAACATGTGAAATTTTTTTTTACAATATACAAATGTTTTGTGTTTTCTGGTACACTGTGCATGCATGTATTACCATATTCAATAATAGGCATAATAGTGTGTGATCACACGTCAAGCGAGGTGCTGAAAGCCCACCTACATGTAGGGCACTAGAGATTGTCAAAATACATAAGACAAAACATACCTCTAGAAATGTGTTTAGTCTGGTGAAGTTATCTTGATGTCCCTGATTTGTGGCAGACAACCCGTTTTAACTGGATGGTATTCGATATGACTACAGCGCAAACGTAGCGCGAATAATTATGGTGTGGTAAGCAATGTGGCATTTACAAATTAAATATATTTGTATAAATATAGATATTTTACTCTTTCAGTGCGGTGATTTATCCAGTTTATATGTTGAATCATCTGTAGAGTACATTTTACATAAATAACAACCCTTATCTATGCTGCCGTGCAAAGCCAAAATCTGCTTACTTGTAAAGTAAGCAGATATTGCCTTTTGACTTTGCACGGCAGTATGAACATGTTATATTTAAGATAAAAAACTCTTCTTAAAATTGCTCTCTATACAATAATCTCCATAAAACATTGTTTAATAATGTTTCAACGAATTTGCCATATTTTATTGAAGTTAACACCGTGACACAATAATTATATTAGTTTTGAATCAACGCGGGCGAGTAGCTGTACATGTCGCTAGATTGATCTATAATTTAAGGAAATCAACATGCTGAATTGTAATTGATCTTTTATATATACATATGCATATGTATATATATATATATATATGTGTGTGTATTTTGTACATATACATATATGCATATGTCTATGCGATATATACACAATGTATTCTTAAAGTATATATCAAAAAAAAACACACAAAAAAAACACACAATTTCCAAAAAAAAAGAATCCTGGTTGGGGCTTGACCCCCCCACCCACTTCCGAGTTTTTCTCGGATTTGTTTAACTTGACAAAACCCCTCAAGGTATAGGCCCAACCATGAATCCTGCACGGATATAATGTGGTTATTAAACTTGATTTGAATTTGATTTCATATAAGACGATGAGAACTCATCAAGTTGATCAATCTCGTCACAAAGTAATACATACAGGCATATTCGTTCTTATAAAAAAACATCCTGTTTTTTTGTTACAAGATTGTTTTCGTTCATTTCCAGTGAAATATATACACATTGTGATGTGAAAAATGACACCCGTACAAATACTTTGGGTCATCATGAACACTAGCGTTTTTATTGGGAGAGTATGTTTATTTTATTTGCAGAGATATTTTTTACTGGAATTCAAACAGAACATAACCTGCTCGTCTTCACAAATAAACGGTTATACAGTCAAATTACTCCAGTGCGTAATAGATACAAAAAAGAGACAGCCGTCATAGTGCAGTCATAATAATAGCGTCTGAGAGATATACGATAATGACATCATGCATACATGTACATCTTAAACATTATTGTAGAGCACCGTTAGTAATATCAGAATTCTGTTTCTAACCATTACATCGCATACTTTTTCGCGAATCAACTTTTCACAGTGGCCGAGTTTTTTGACAGCCGCTGGTGCAGATCGTGATGGGTCAGCAAACAAGAGATGTTGCCCAGTGTTGGTTTAATGTTGGGCCAGCGTCGCAGACGATGACCCAAAATTAAACCAGCACTGGGTCAAGTCTCTTGTTTGATACTTCTGTCGTGCAAAGCATATACCGCCTTTTGGCTTGTGAAACAACTTGCACAAACTGCTAACATCAATCTGGCTGTTTATCAAACTTGTCTATGCGTCTGAGTATATGAGTCATAACAAATAACTCCCGTCTCAGCAGCGAGCGTGGAAAGATCATCTTTATGACAGATTATAGAAGGGTGGCACAAGATAAATACTGGCCGTAAGCTGGCTTAATGTGGGCCAAAGTCACAAACATTAAAACAACATTATACCATAAAACGAAGGTATATTTTCATCCTTTGACACGTTCACCTATGTTGAATGAAGGCATGAATGCATACATATACAAGCTGAAGCGGTCCAGGAGAACCCTCTGAAGATGGTGAGATGTAGTATGTTTTAAACCTTACAGCGCGGGGATCGACTTTAGTCGTCAGAATCTGACGTCTACAGACGTCAGATTCTGACGTCTAAAGTCGATCCCCGCACTGTAAGAGTAAAACTATTTCTAATAGCCGTGTACCCATGACTTAGGTATTCAAATGAATCAGAAAGAGCTAACTAAGACGTTTATGGTGATTTCAAAATGAAAAAAAACCTTTGGTCTCCAAGGATTTTACAAAAAGAATCCAGCGCTTTAAGGGTTAGATTACATACATGAAAAACTGTACTTAATTGTTTAATGCAATAAAAATACTGTATCAATTTTAAATCAGTATTTAACAGATTGACTAATAAAAGAAATTAATGAAATAAACGACAAACAGCCAAAAGGCAGTATCTGCTTACTTGTAAAGTAAGCAGATATTGCCTTTTGGCTTTGCACGGCAGTATGAACATGTTATATTTAAGATAAAAAACTGTTCTTAAAATTGTTCTCTATACAATAATCTCCATAAAACATTGTTTAATAATGTTTCAACGAATTTGCCATATTTTAATGAAGTTAACAGCGTGACACAATAATTATATTATTTTAGAATCACCGCGGGCGAGTAGTTGTACATGTCACTAGATTGATTTATAAAGCTTTTATTTTAAGGAAATCAACGTGCTAAATTGTAATTGCTCTTTTGTATATATACATATGCATATATATATATATATATATATGTGTGTATTTTGTATATATACATATGCATAGGTCTATGCGATATATACACAATGTATTCTTAATGTATATATCATCAATATACATTAATGTATAATCATGTACTTTGGGGTCTTGTCAAGTTAAAAAACATACAAAAATCCGAGAAAAACTAGGATAAGACAGACAATACCCACCCACCCTCTATAGATATATATAATTGAAGCATGTACAACACAAAAACAAAAAAAAAACACAATTTCCCCAAAAAAAAATCAGGGTTGGGGCTTGACCCACCCACCCACTTCAGAGTTTTTCTCGGATTTGTTTAACTTGACAAAACCCCTCAAGGTATAGGCCTAACCCTGAATCCTGCACGGATATAATGTGAATAATAAATTTGATTTGAATTTGATTTGATATAAGACGATGAGAGCTCATCAAGTTGATCAATCTTGCCACAAAGTTATACATACAGGCATACTTGTTCTAATAAAAAACTTTCTGTTTTTTTGTTACAATATTGTTTTCGTTCATTTCCAGTGAAATATCTACAAGTTGTGATGTGAAAAATGACACCCGTACAAATACTTTGGGTCATCATGAACACTAGTGTTTTTATTGGAAGAGTATGTTTATTTTATTTGCAGAGATATTTTTTACTGGAATTCAAACAGAACATAACCTGCTCGTCTTCACAAATAAACGGTTATAAGTCAAATTACTCCAGTGCGTAATAGATACAAGAAAGAGACAGCCGTCATAGTGCAGTCATAATAATAGCGTCTAAGAGATATACGATAATGACATCATGCATACATGTACATCTCAAACAATTGTAGAGCACCCTTAGTAATATCAGAATTCTGTTTCTAACCATTACATCGCATACTTTTTCGCGAATCAACTTTTCACAGTGGCCGAGTTTTTTGACAGCCGCTGGTGCAGATCGTGATGGGTCAGCAAACAAGATATGTTGCCCAGTTTTGGTTTAATGTTGGGCCAGCGTCGCAGACGATGACCCAACAATAAACCAGCACTGGGTCAACGTCTCTTGTTTGATACTTCTGTCGTGCAAAGCATATACTGCCTTTTGGCTTGTGAAACAACTTGCACAAACTGCTAACATCAATCTGGCCGTTTATCAAACTTGTCTATGCGTCCGAGTATATGAGTCATAACAAATAACTCCCGTCTCAGCAGCGAGCGTGGAAAGATCATCTTTATGACAGATTATAGAAGGGTGGCACAAGATAAATACTGGCCGTGAGCTGGCTCAGTGTCGGCCAAAGTCACAAACATTAAAACAACATTATACCATAAATCCAAGGTATATTTTCATCCTTTGACACGTTCACCTATGGTGAGTGAAGGCATGAATGCATACATATACAAGCGGTCTAGGAGAACCCTCTGAAGATGGGGAGATGTAGTATATGTCTTAACCCTTACAGCGCGGGGATTGACTTTAGTCGTCAGAATCTGACGTCTACAGACGTCAGATTCTGACGTCTAAAGTCGATCCCCGCACTGTAAGAGTAAAAATTATTTATAATGGCCGTGTGCCCATAACTTAGGTATTCAAATGAATCAGAAAGAGCTAACTAAGACGTTTATGGTGATTTCAAAATGAAAAAAACCCTTTGGTCTCCATGGATTTTTACAAAAAGAATCCAGCGCTTTAAGGGTTAAAGTAGTTTCTTAGATTACATACATGAAAAACTGTACTTGATTGTTTAACGCAATACAAATACTGTCTATAGACCATACCACTCGGTCATGGAGGCTCCCCACAATACTGATTGAATATTTTCAAGTGAGCGAAGCTGAACATTGACCCAATGTTGACTAAATGTTTGTCTTCAGCACTGGTACAGCATTTGTACAACCTCTTGTTTTGTTGGTCCCTGTAATGAGTGGATCAAATCGTATATTGTTGACTCTTTAACCGCTAAGCGCGACTAGTATTGTCGTCTTTAACTCTTCTTTGCCAAAATGCCCCACAAAATCGTACTCCTAGCCTCCAACCCATTTTTTTAATTATTGTGATGTTGTATTTCAAGTAAACCTTCATAAGAAACAATCAGACGCAGCACAATACAACTTGACACATAGCTTTATTTGTGGCACTTATTTATTCTGCCCCGCATAGCCAAAAGGCCATAACTGCTAACTTCTAAAGTGTGCAGTTACTGCCTTTTTGGCTTTGCGCGGCAACATCGATGCTAGTTACGTAGATAGATATACTTCCATTAATGTCTCACCCTGTATACAGTTAAAAACAGATAGGACACTCATTATAATGGTTGCGAGAGACAATTGTGCGTGCCTCGCATATACAAAAACAGTATCAATTTTAAATCAGTATTTAACAGATTGACAAAAAAGAGAAATTAATGAAATAAATGACAAACAGCGATTATGAGAACGGGTAAATGAAAGAATAAAATAATGAAAGAATAAATGGATGAACATACGGGAGGACGAATGCACGAACGAATGAATAAATAAACATGATAAATGGCACGATAAATGACTGAATGAATGAGTGAGCGAACAGACAGACGCACGAATTAAATGATGGAGTTAATGAGTGAATAAATGAATTATCAACATGATCACAGAATGAATGAAAAAGTAAATGGCTTGAAGTTCAATGCGAATAAATTAAATTGAAATGTAAATTGTCGCTCGACAGCAAATGTCCAATATAGTCTGACAGGTTTTGGCACACTTCCTCGCGATCCTCTTATCACTGAGTAAAAAATGTATTTGTCGTAGTGGATATAATTTACAATATTATTGTCTAGGTTAGACCACGAACGGACTATTTCAGATGGGCTATAATTTGATATAGTGATTTCACATACATGTATTGAGGCATTCGTATAAATCGTGAAATTGTGAGCAGCTGTTCAAATTAGACATATGTTTCTAATCATGGTAATTGAGTTTGTGTGTTCCCCTGTGGATCGAGCAGAACCAAATGACAAACACATTTTCAGAAAACCGTTTGCCTATATCACTTCGAAAGGGCGGGGGCCCTAGGGTAGTGGTTAGCACCGCTGCCTTTCACGCCAGAGTTCGGGGTTCGGTTCCCGGTCTCGGCGGTTTGATAGAAACAAAAATGTTTCTTCCCCATCCACGTGTGAAAGTTAATATTGTGGGGAGCCTCCGTGACCGAGAGGTAGCGTGCTCGGCCTCAGACCGCCAGGGCTCGAATTTCGAATCCTGTGTCTGGAGAACAGTGTCATCTCAATCATCTCACCATCGTCAGGAGGTTCTCCTGGCCCAGTTTAGCCTATATGTGCACAAAGGTGGCCAAAAGCCCGATTCATTTCATTTTTATATCACTTCGAAATACATGCAGCCGAATAGACTGTGTTTGTTCATGTTCTCACATTAATGTGAACGATTAATCCATCCGATGTGCCATATATGATAAAAGATTCATTTAACCTTTCAAGTCCTCACGATGCATTAATGCATCATTTCACATCCCTGAAAACACACTTAATTTTCCAACAACTAAGGGCTTTAAAATGATAATTTCCATGAAACTGGTTTACCAATTTATGGTAATTTTCTTCAATTTTTAAACCACATCAAATCATCTTCATCCACTACAAGTCGAGAATTGCGACAGCAATTCGCGGCTTGTAGTGGATGAAGATGACAATGGGAAATTCAGGCCTTAAAGGGTTAAACTACACTTTTAAAACTTCTTTTAAGGCAAATCGAAGAGGAAATAAAATTAGAGTTTCTTAGCATGCTTGAATAAAGATCTAGGAGATAAAAGTTCAGTAACCATGGTAACCTGGTATCTGATTCAGCTACTGAACATATAGCCTAGATATAAAAAAAAAATTAACAGCTCTAATGTAACTCTTACAGCGCGGAGATCGACTTTAGTCGTCAGAATCTGACGTTTACAGACGTCTGACGACTAAAGTCGGTCCCCGCACTGTAATCATGGTAATGTAAGAGTAAACATATTTCTGATAGCCGTAGAGCCATAACATAAGTATTCAAATGAAGCAGAAAGAGCTAAATAAGAGATTTATAATGATTTCGAATTAAAAAAAAACATTTCTTTCATTAGTTTATGGTGTGACACTGCTTTTTTGGTAGTTCACTAGCTATTACGGATAAACGCCACCTGGTGAATATTCAAAAACTATAGACAAGCCTTGGATCACACAAACTCCTTGATATTACTCTGAAGCAACAGAAGATACAACTTTGATATACCACATGGTCTCATAAAGTTAACACAAACTTATTACAGCACATGATTTTGTGTTTGTGTATGTCTTCTTAATTGATTTATGGTGTTGTTTGGACTGTTTTTATCGTGCTACATCACGTTATTATGTCCCATACCACACCCACGTGACCCTCCTCCTCTACACTCTGGGTGTGGAAAGGGCTGCCTATTATCAAATAAGGTACGTGTAATACCGTGTAATGATAAACAACCGTTAAAACCCTATTAATATGATTGACGTCATGTATGATCAGCTGACGGGCAAATAAACACTCTGGTCAAATTACGTGTAGATTTTTTGCTATGTCACTCTCCCATGCAATGTATATCATTTGCATTTCTATCTTCCCTAGTAGGTAGGGAGACTATTGGCATTTTGGGACTGAACCTTGCAATGTCGCATTACAAAAGTTTTTTTGAATTTTTGGGTAGACAACATCCATCTGTTTAAGAATCAGCTAGAGTTCCAAGCCCTAACCTTTTTTTTCAATCAAGATGGCAGGGCCGTCGTATCACTACAAATGCCGAAACTTGGTTATTAATCGACTTAGGCACAAATTTGGTGTCTATATTAGTAGGTTTTGGGTGTTAAGGAATCCATTTATGTGGTTTATTTTATAGTTGAGTATACACTCGAATATGATGAAATCCCAAAAATAAAATAAGTAATAAAGACAAAAAACACCGTTCTAATAGTACCACTATATTGACATACAACTAGTGAATACCATAGCCTTTTAAGCCACTAAAATAGTAAGCCTACACTTTGTCTAAACCTTGCATACACTCGTTCTTGAACGTGGCTGCCTGTGTCGACCGAGAGCATTCGCGTGTGTGTTTTAATGTTCATAAGATACTAATACCTCTCGAACACTACCGTTACACACCATATTCACTTATGATGTTTGAAATTTGAACCTTGAGGAGATCAGATACTTTGCCTTTCTTTGGTCAACACGGATGACACACGGATGACACACGGATGACATACGGATGACACACGGATGACATTGGGATAACACACGGATGACACGTAGATGACACACAGATAACGCACAGATGACACACTTATGACACAAGGAGGGCATAGGGGAGACACACTGATAACACACGGATGACATACGGACAACACGGATGACATAGGGATGACACACGGATGACACATGAATGACACACACAGATGACACACAGATAACACATGAATGACACACACAGATGACACACTGATGTCACAGGGATGACACATGGATGACACACGGATAACTTACGGATGACACACGGATGACACACGGATTTCACACGGATGACATTCAAGCTTACTTTTTTAACATACACTTGAACACATAGAACACGTCAGGATTTATATGGATGCACTGAGGTATTGCCTGAAAAAACCCCAGTATTCAGATGACATTTCAGTCTGAAATTCAATCCAAATACGAGATATTTCGCTGGTGTTAAATTCGTTTATTTGTTGTGTTGTGCTGAGTGCGTGCAGATATGACACGAGTTAATTTGTGGTCGGGATTGATGTCAGGACGACTGTCAACCAGTCCATTTGACTTCTTGTTACCCACAAGAAAAACAGGCTCGCCAAGGAAATCAATCCGCTTTATACGCGGCAAATACAGCACGGCGAACACTTTTTTATCATTCCTGAGATATCTCTTAACACTTCTGAACACGGCAGGTGCTGGACAAAAAGCCACATGAGTTTTTTGATCGGGATACTCCATATTCTGTGAAAACATCAGGTTACATCTGCACTGCTGAGACTGTCTCAGCTGGAATGGGAACACATGCGGAGTTTAGAACACATGCAAAAAATGAAATGAAATGAATCGGGCTTCAGGCCACTTTTGTGCACATATAGGCTAAACTGGGCCAGGAGAACCTCCTGAGGATGGTGAGATAAATGAGATGACACTGTCCTCCAGACACAGGATTCGAAATTCGAACCCTGGTGGTCTGAGGCCGAGCACGTTACCTCTCGGTCACGGAAGCTCCCCAAACTACTGCGTTTCACACGTGGATGGGGAAGAAACTTTTCTTGTTTATTTCAAACCGCCGAGACCGGGAACCGAACCCCGAACTCTGGCGTGAAAGGCAGCGGTTCTAACCACTACCCTAGGGCCCCCGCCCCTTAGAACACATGCGACCCAGTGGGGACGGGTCAAATGCTGGTTCAATTTTGGTCGAGCGTCTTAGACTCTGACCCAGCATCAGGCTGGTATTTAAAATATTTTTTAAACTTTCATTACCTCTTTCAGTGCGGGGACCGACTTTAGACGTCAGAATCTGGCGTCTATCGACGTCAGATTCTGACGTCTAAAGTCGATTCCCGTGCTGAAAGACTAAGTTATTTATAATGACCCACAACATAAATAGTCAAATTATGCGAAAAGAGACAAGTAAGACATCTATGATGATATTAAATTAAACAGAACCATTTGGTCTCCATGGTTGATACAAAAATATTTCAGGTTTGAAAGGATTAATCGAAGACGTTAAAGCAGTTCTTTGGGATTACATCAAATTTCGTTTTTAATTTTGTATTGAAGTATAGTGTATCCCACAGATCATTATTTTATTTTTTCAGAGTTTTTAGATTAAAAAAAATATTTTTTATCCAAATTTTTATGAATCCGACGGAAACCCAAACAAGCTTTTTGTATACATTAACACCTGCTAAAGGACGTTTTAATGTTCCTACAGCACCGGGCCACATGTTGATGCCGCCGGCCCAGTGTTGAGCAGGAAAATTGGTGCTGCGGGTGAACCCCAATGATCAACCCGTTCCCAGAGCCATTATGGGCGGCATCTATTGATATAACTATGTGGTTACTTTGATCATGCCGTTTGGGATGGTCGATATTTGCGGTCTATAGTGTGGTATGCTGTAAACAAACTTGTTTACATGGCTTGTTTAGTCTTTTTCAGTCTTTTAACATTGTTTGTTTTTTGCATTTTTGTATTTTATTCAATAAATTATTTTATAGGTTATATAGCTTCATATAAATTAAAATGTTAAAATTGACAAAATTGTAAATTCTCATCCCAAGGAGCATCTTTAACCACGCACAGCTTTAATCTGCGCATGGCTGGGACGTATAAGTAGCTCACACTATGCAGCTGATTGGAGATTGATCTTGACATATTTATCTTTGCTAAGTAGTACTACATGTGTCAACAGTGTCCTTGTAAAGGACAATATGCCGCATTAGAACGTTTACAGAAGTGTAAATACACATTAAATACACATTTAAGGTCAACATCAATCATCCGCGCTATCAACATGTGATTCAAAGTGATGTATGACATGATCACTTTGTGGCCTAACCCTATATACTTTGCAAGACTAAGCGCATAATAACATTCGTACAAAGCATACTGTTACTTCAGTCACAGTCAACATTTAGTTTATTCATTGAACTCGAACTTTTCTGGTCAACAATCATCTAGTATTAAATTATAGCTATTCGTTGATGTGAAATATTTATTAGATATTATGAGGCACTGACGAGGCACTGGTAATGTGAATTATTCAGTGAATTCACGAGTATCTTGCATGAAATCATAAGTGAATCAGGATGTAACACTAATTCTATATATAACAGCAGTTGTGTCCGGGTTCCAGTACATTTTAATCCTTCATCTACCTGAACATTTGAAGACAATTATTTCACCCACTTTGAGCTCTGTGAATTGTTGCTACAAGTCACAGCTCACAGTGAGTGAAAACTACAAAATTTTATAAAATACCAAGGCTTAATACTATTATATCCACATTTAATCAACACAATTTAATTAACTAACTGGAATTAATCAATTAACTAGAACAGGAGTTCCCGAATTATATAGGGACAAAAGAATGCCAGCAATGTAATAATTTATGTATATTCTATATATAAATGTAAATGAGCTATCCACTGGGCATAATAGTTTTTAGATTAATCCTTTCAGCGCAGGTGACCGTCTGTATACTTCAGAATCTGACGTCTACAGACGTTAGATTCTGACGTTTGAAGTCTATCCCCGCACTGAAAGCGTTAAATTATTTATAATCAACGTGGACACATAACATAGATATTCAACTGAAGCGGAAATAGCTAACTAAGACATTTATGATGATTTCAAATTGAAAAAACCTTTAGTCTCTATGGTTTAAACAAAAATAATTCCGCGTTGTAAGGGATAAATCACGCATGATGTATCGCGCGTAATATGGTTTTCCATGAGCGTAATAAGAATGAACTTTCTCCCTCCGCGCGACAAAATAACGGATGACAGAATACATGTAGAGCACATAGAGATAATATTCCCCAGTTTAGATAACCAGTCAATGAAAATAAAATGAATTGGATTTTAGGCCATCTTTGTGCACATATAGACTAAACTGGGCCAGGAGAACCTCCTGATGTTGGTGAGATGAGTGAAATGACAGTGCCTTCCATATACAAGATTCGAAATTCGAGCCCTGGCCCCTGGCGGTGTAAGGCCAAGCCCCCTAATTCCCCAAACATTGTACCAACATTGGGTGAGCGCCTCGTTTTCGCTGGGAATCTGTAATTTTAAACACCACAGACACATTCACCTACTTCCCCATCAACGCCTTGAAAACGGTAACAGTTTTCATCTCATTCACCAGGTGGGTGTAATATAGATTGGCTACATTACAGACTACTGTTTGCAGGGTTTCAACCAAAGATCTGATCTAGATATATCTACGGTTTCAAAAAATGAGCGCCCTTTGCTTTGTGTGTGGTCCTAAACATCCGCTATTTTCTTAAAACCAATACCGACTGGAAATACGACGAACAAATAAACGAGGCAGTCAATCGTTGTATTATTATTATTGTTTCTGGTGTCAAATCATCTTGTCTGCAAAATGCACCTGTTGGCAGATCTACTAAGCTAACACAGTAAACACGAGACGTTGCCCCAATGCTGGTTAAATCATGTACGATGCTGGCCCAACCATAAAGCGACAATGAGTCAACGTCTCGGATCTGGCTTACTACGAATAAGCCAAATTACAGGACTTTGCATTTAAGTTTCAACAGAACGTCACAGGGTAACTGAGTATAATACTGTACAATTCTGCCTTGCAGACAAATCAAACGATGTAATTATTTACTAGCAAAGCCATAAAGCAACAACAAATACATACAGTTACTGCCCTTTGGCTTTTTATGGCAACATTGTTGGATATATATTTTGTATTAATGAAAAAGCACAACATTTTAATATATTTAACAAGTAAAATGTATGTCCCGAACTTTTCAGAACTTTCCAAAAAGCATTATGTCATATTATTAACCCTTTGAGCCCTCACGATGCATTTAAGCATCATTTTACATCCCTGAAAACAGACTTAATTTCCTACAACAAAGGGTTTTAGAACGAAAATTTCCATGAAACTGGTTTACCAATACATTCCAATTTTCTTTAATTCCTAAACCACATCAAGTCATCTTCATCCACTATAAGTCGAGAATTGCGACAGCAATTCGCGGCTTGTAGTGGATGAAGATGACAGATTCAGGCTTGAAAGGGTTAAAGCAACATCTGCGACACAGTGACACAAATTACTCACAACTGCCATGCAAGGTCAAAAGGCAGTAACTGCCTACTTGAAGCGTAAGAAATTGCTGTCTTTTGGCAGTACTGATTGAGCGGCAAACATACAGAGCACTGCAGCAAACGCGATAAACTAAAGCTCAAAACATTCCCCACAAAATCAAAGGGAAAATTGGGCTGGCTGCAGATTACAATAATATCAGTTGTCAATAAATAATAAATGATCATAAATAACTAATGATTATAATCATCTGTGAAAAAATACTAATTGTTTCTAAGCAAGCGCGAATCGTGTCTGTGAGCCATGATGGAGAAAAAAATAAAAAGCATAATAAAGCATTAAAAAATTTGCTCGATTACCTAAACATTGTTAATTGACCCTTCTGCTGTCGGGACCGTATATATGCGTTTTCAAGCAGATTTCAGACAAAATAAATTCAACTCAAATGTCTAAAATGCTTTGTGGCAGATGCTTAGTTAATCTAATAATTAGATTTTGAAGAAGTATATTTTCGCAGCAATGTACATTTTTTCATCATTTGGAGCAATTCCAGCTTCAAATGAATGAAAAATATTCCGAAACAATTCATATTCCGAAACAATTCGGCAGCATAAGGGTTAAGAGTTATAAGCGTATTACGGTCCTCTCTATCTAGGCCAGTTCTCATCAGTAAAATAAATAGCCCCATTGGATATTAATGGATGTATATGCCACTTTGTTATACAACCTTTTCATTAGCTGAGTCGATATGTCACAGCAGGAGGCCAACATGTGCACTTTCGGATGAAAGCATGAAAACTTGCATATAGGGGTTTCGGAGCATGCCGGGTCAGATTATGACCGGATCCACGCTGTCAAAATAAGGGATCAGTCTCAAAATCAAAGAATACAATTTATTTTGGTTATACCGCTGGTTATTTTCAACTAAAAGTTTAATTTTTGTTGCAAATTGTAAGTTTTGGAGATCCATGGACATAATACTGTCGCACACAAGATTCAAGATGGCCGCCATTTATTATTAAAATAAAAATGGAACATCAAATAAATTATATGAAGTATTTATTGGGTTCTACATCAACGTTTTTTTCACTCTGTCACCACATAACTGATCCATTAATATGTGTAGGCCCATTTGATTCTACTGTTCAAGCTAAAATTATTATGGTCATGGTTACTATATAAGCATGGCTACTATATAATTCACTCTACTTGTCTGTCTACTACTATAGAGCAACGCCAGTGCAACGTTTTTGCATGCACACTTGATCAGTTTTCTGCGTCCTTGTGAGGCTTCAGAGAGAGAACTCCATAAAGGCACCCATTTTCCCTCATTATCTAGTTTTCATACCCACTCCGAGGGACTGGGAAGAGAAGGATTGTTTTTCAAGGATTGTCCCCATATGTGGCCTGCTTGGTAGGCTGCTCGGCTTACATGCTGACATAATGCTGCATGTGATGGGAGTATATTTTCTAATTGTCTGTTGCCATAGAAAAACAGTTGTTTTCTTGCTTCGTTCACTTCAGTTAGAGCAGTTAGAGCAGAGCCACATATCTCTCGAGAACGTTCAAATGTGTATTTGTCACCTCTGTTGGCACATGTGATAATCTTTTAAATACTGTTCCCTTCCCATGGCCTCTGCTGTTGTAATATTGTCTATGGCGATATCAGACATTATTACATTTGTGTCCAGTGCAAAGAGATTGTCACTTGTTTCTGTAAATGGATTGCCTAACTCATTCAAACATCTATCACACTTTAAACATTTGTCGCAAACCTCTTTTGTGTAGAAACAATTTGTTTGTGATATTTATCACTACATATTGTGCTATGAGATGTACACATCATGCATGTCAATATCATGTAAAATTCTAGCCAACTCAGGCCCTTCAATAATCCACTTGCTGAATCATTTTCAGTAATGCCAATTATGCCACCGTCCCCATTTAACACTGCTCATTAAACTCATAACACATTAAACTGCTCATGTACTTCACTCTTGTCACCAGTGTCTCTACGTCAGGCACTGGTATTCATCACCCTACTAGCTAATAATCACCACTAGGGGTCAGAGCTAGCACAGGCGCTGTTTGTACTGCCTCGTCTAGATGTGTGAAAACCCTCCCACTACCAGCTGACTACTTGTTAGAATGGTGGCCTCTATTAATAATGTAAAATAACCGAATTTATGTTATTAGCACTGACGCTTCTGAAAATGAGATCAAAGTATCTAGGCGGAATATACACTGATATAATACTGTACATAGTAGAAATTGTGCTTAGTTCATAATGTAAAAACTCCATTAGAATAATTATAAATAAATATAAAATTGAAAGTAGGACAATCTTGTATGTCGCGTGCTGCGTGTACAGATTCCCATGTTTTGACAAATGTGTGTCTAAACACAACCAACCAATCAGGATCTACCTCATCGCTGGTGCAATTTTATGAATTGCTGGCTGCTGCCTGGCGGCGGCGATGTCACAGATGACTGAGACCCCTGGTGTTTATTAATAGCAAATGATATGAAAAGTCTCAGTGGGTGACTGTGAAACTCACTGAGAAGTCAGTATACTCATGTACATGATCATGTGCCATCATAGAGAAGCGACGACATGTCTTTTGTGTTACAAAGTTTCCCTTTTCAAACTCTTCTCTTACTACTGGACATTCATTTTCAAGCTGCACTAAATCTCTTATATGAACAGACAACCACCTTGCATAGTGAAAGTGATCCATAGAAAACATCAATTTTCCCTAGTGTTCCCTAAAGTTCCCTTCACGCTATGATTGCATAAATTGGAGAAAACAATTCTCAAGGTTTCGTCCCAGTAACAGAAATGTGGGTGTTGTTTTTCCATGTGTGTACACTAGTCTTCGAGTGAGAATACAGGGTTTTCCTTCTCCCTCTGCTTCAGTTTTGTATAAATTGTAGGCTTGGTCACACAAACAATACAGTATCGCCGCTGTTACTTGATGTGCCCACCGAGAACGTGCTTTTAATAGGCCTTTCTTAAGAGCATCAGCTCTACCATCAATGGTAACGTTTGCAGTCGTTAGTAGACTCAGCCAACCACTACCATCATCACAACATATTTGCTTTCACCATAGACCTCTGACCAGGACCACTGTTTCTTCTTTGCAATAGCAAAGATAGGTTGATCGACAGTCAATACTGGCCATGCTTTACATGTCATGTAGCTATCACATCCATGCCATGCTTCGATGATGGGTTATGATCTATGTTGTCCAGGTTACCTGTTGTGAAGAGGTCTTTTTTGAGAAGTGTTGGACACACTACCCCAGAATGATGTTATTGCACTGTTTGCTACATATGTTTCAATTTGTAATATTCAGTCATATGATACAGAGTGTCCTTTATCAAATAAGATATCTATTAAATCACGTTTTCTAGTTTTGTCGTGAAGAAGTAGCCCAATATGTAGAGGGTGTCTAGTTTTTCTTTCTATGCTGCGTCATGTATGTGTGAAAATAGATTCTTTTCTGCTACACTAATGGTCAGATAATGAAGAGAAGCTGTTTTGACACCATGATTATTTTCCGTCTGGGTTTGGATGTTTGTGCCACCAAGGATCATCTGAACTAACGCAGTAAGAGAAGCTGGCTTTTCATCATAGCGTTGATCAGTCAAGCATCCTGTAAACTTGTATTGTTTTTGAAAGATCTCTTATAAGAACAACAGCATCACTCTCTTGATCTGGAGCTTTGACGTCCAACAATGTTTCACCGATGTCATCTTTAAAAGCCTGCATGATCTCTTACTTGCCCATATGTGCTTCCAAGTATGGTATTTGTGTGAGAAGCTTCTCCTTCAAACGTGTTGAGTGTGTCCTTTCTGACATATTGCCACCAAGCTGTCTTGACCGATATAGTTGCACTAGGTTCGAGAGCTTAAATATGTGTTCAGTTTGATTTTCTGATTGACGTGTTTCTTCAATGAAAAAAATAGTTCTGCCAAGGCTATGGTATCAGGGGCCAAATCTAAAGTTAGTTTCGATTCCATTTTCCGGACAAGTGTTTGATATCTATTCCTGAAATGTGCCAGGCACTGCTTATGGTATGCTGCATTAATTGCAATCATGTCTCCAGATGGTAGTTTTGCTGAAATACGGGTATCACGAAGTTCTGTCGCCATCTTACAAACCCTCGCATCTATTTGTTTTGTAGCTGCAAGATGATAAGCTTCTTCGACTTTTTCATCACACAAGAAACAGTACGTTTCATTACTTTAGAAAGAAGCTAAAGGGAATGAATCGCGCAATCTACCTTTGAGTGGAGAAGTGTCAAGTTGAAGATTGTCAAGTTTTGTAGCATTTTCCCGTGCACGCTCAACTTTATCTTCGCTAAACCTCGTGTAACATGTTTTGTGCCATTTTGCAGTGTGCTGGGCGAATGCTTCAGCAATTCTTTGACCACTAGATAGGCCTAGACGTGACAAATCTATTGTCATTGGCATGGAACCAAGCTGGTGAAGCTCTGGATGTGCTCAGCCAATGTTCCATAGCATTGGCTTTGATCAACATTTTTGCCTTGAGAAGTGTCTCTTAGGGGCTCCGTTGAATTGTCCTTGCAGAATACACACAATTTCCAATTTGTTTGGGTGCATATCACATGTTGGGTAGGAATACTATCTAGTTTTATTTTCTTGGATGTCATTGTTCTTTAAGTCTTAGCTTTATTGCACATATTGAGCTCTGTTGAAGTTCAGAATCTTCTAGCTATTTCTAAAACGACATTCAATCATCGACCTTGATTTCTAAAGAGAGAAAACCTGTTTTCAGTTTCCTTGATAATGAATCAATAATGTATGTAAACTGTACACCTTAAATTCTAATCTTGATACCAGGACACAAGGGCTGTAAAAGACATGTATTTATTTTATGCAAGTTTTTTCTTAAATAAAAAAACTATGTGTACCAGAAGAATGTGAACTACTTTTTTAAATCGTGGTTTTCAAGAAACACATTTTTCTTCATTTAGGTTAATAAAAGTAATCGTATTTGTCATTCTTGATATAATTTACAATGTTTAGCTGATCTTATTGCATCCAATAAACTCCAAAATAATGAGTCAAAATAGCACAAAATCGTTACCAGGTATAAAATTATTCATCTCGATGGCGGCCATTTTGTATTTTTGAATTTTGAGAGTGATCCCTTATTTTGACATCATGGATCCGGTCCTAATCAGATTAAGCATGCTCCAGACCCCTTATAGGCAAATTTTCATGCTTTCATCCGGAAGTGCATATCTTTTTGACATATCGACTCAGCTATATGTCCAAGGGGACGACAATTGAAATTTGTTGCATATTAATTATGCGGGATCTACTTTAGTCGACAGAATCTGACGTTTGTAGACGTCAGATTCTGACGACTAAAGTCGATCCCCGCACTGTAAGAGTAAATTTATTTCTATGACCGCAAACCCATACCATAGGTATTAAAATTAAACGGAAAGAGATGACTAAGACATTTATGATGATTTCAAATTGAAATGAACCCTTTGGCATACAGGAAAAAATATTTCAGCGCTTCAAGGGTTAATCCATTCTTTTAGGAGAATAAATCACTGTTATTTGGGAGTAACGTGTGTGCTGCACCATAAACTTTTGCATTTTGTTTAGTTTTGGTCTCAAATTAAATAAATAGGAGTCATTTTCACCCATTTGAACATGTTAAAGTTGTGGGTCGCGGTAGCGACACGCAAATCGACACGCAAATTCAAGTTGTTGAAATTAAAAAAAATATAACGTAAAATATCAAACATATTGCAACCAGAACGTCTTAAAGATGCAATTTCAGATTTAGATATTTTATACAAATGAGTATTTTCCATTCACTGCTGCTGCAAAATTCCCGTCTCAGAGTAGATAAACATAATGTATAACATTTATATAACGTTGTATAAATGGTAAACTAAATTAATGTTTTTTGTCTACTGGGATAACGTGTACATTATCACATAGCCTACTCGGCATGATCGGGCCGCCTAACCTCGCCGTAGGCCCGGTAACAGTGACCGCCATTTTATCTTTACAGCCAGTTATTGATATACGTTACTCGCGCCGCCTACCAGAAAGCTCAGATACCATGAAATTGAAACGAATATTTCAAGGGTCTATGGAAACTTTCCCATTTTCAGCAGACGTAAACTTGTGATCTTTTTGAACTATCACATTTAGTAATGGAGGTATATGTGTCTCATCGGGGTAATTATCACACATATCACGTCTGAAACCATTCTGTACTAAAAATGCGCTTTTGTTCGTGCCGTGTTACATAAGACCTATTAATTTTATATTGCATATCGATAACAGCATGATACAACTAATAACAGCAGTGTGATAAGCCATATCGGCACGCGTTTGAACGCATTCTGAGACTGGCCTGTCTATGAAATGCCAGTAGATGAAACTTGATCTGAACATGTATGTGCTCATAAAGATATAATATTATACTGAAAAAGGTACATGTATATCAGCTTGTTTTGTGGTAATAGGTCGTAACGTCGATATGGACATCTAAAAGCAAGATTGGAAAGCAGTCGCCATTCAAAAAGATACAGTTGCGAAACTGCACGATGTCATGTCTAATCAATGAACCTGAAAATCATCTATGATGGCTTTTGTAGAAAGACATAGTGGCCAGACTAATGGAGGTTAACGTCTCCCAAAGTGAGAATAATTCTATGTGTGAGGTTAAACGAGCCGTTAAATATATTTACTGATCTCGTTCAAAATGTTGTCAGCTTTCTCTGGTGCGAATAACGAATTCGACATGTGTTATTGTGAGGGTAGTTTAAGGAGAGGCAGTGACCTAACCCTTTAAGCTCTCACGATGCATTAAAGCATCATTTTACATACCTGAAAACAGACTTAATTTTCCCACAACAAAGGGTTTTACAGCGAAAATTTCCATGCAACTGATTTACCAATACATGGCAATTTTCTGTAATTTTCAAACCACTTCAAGTCATCTTCATCTGCCGCAATTCTCGACTTGTAGTGGATGAAGATTACAATGATAAATTCAGGCCTGAAAGGGGTAATATTGCGTGTCGACGCTGGCCCAGCGTTAACTCAACATTGGGTTGAGACCTGGTGTTTATTGTGAGTGCTGTCATAACTGATCATGGGTGATTGCCACACACACACTGCAAAGTGTGAATGCTTGTACATTTAGGCTAAACTGGGCCAGCAGAGCCGGCTGAGGAAGATGAAATAGTTTGTTTAACCCTTACACCGCTGAGCATGATCATAGTAATTTTGAATTTGTTTTGTAAGCCGATTAAATCATTATTATTGAGTACGAAATGTGTGCCTAAAACATCAATATTTCTAAATATTTGGTGTAAAATAAAAACAAAATATGAGTAATTTTCACTCACTTGAAGTTGTGGGTCGCGGTAGCGAGACGCAACTTCAAGTGCGTGAAAATTTAAATTATTCCATTAACGCTGTAAGGGTCAACCCTTTAACCGCCAAATTATTCAAATTGAATTTTCACCCACTTGAAGTTGTGTCTCGCTGACGCGATTCACAACTTCAAGTGAGTGAAAATTAATCAGATTTGACAAAATGGATGTCAACAATTTTAAAATCTTGCTGGTTGATGTCACATTTTATGTTCAAAATATTTAAAATGTTGTACTTAATGTGCTAATAAAAAAAGAAAAAACTGAATATATGCGACACCGGCGGTTAAAGGGTTAAGGGCGATTTAGCCAAACACTAATTATCTGCCGCCTTTTCATCATTTGTCGTAAATAATCTATATTCTATTTGTATATTATTATATTTCTTAGCAATAACACCTGAAGTTAATGAAAATGAAATTATTCGGGCTTCAGTCCACTTATGTGCACATATAGGCTTAATTGGGCCAGGAGAACCTCCTGAGGATGGTGAGATAAGTGAGATGACACTGCCCTCCAGACACAGGATTCGAAATTCGAGCCCTGGTGGTCTGAGGCCGAGCACACTACCTCTCGATCACGGAGGCTCCCCACAATACTGAGTTTTACGAGTGGATGGAGAAGAAACATTTTGGTTTCTTTCAAACCGCCGAGACCTGGAAACGAGCCCCGAATTGTGGCGTGAAAGGCAGCGGTGCTAACCACTACCCTAAGGCCACCGCCCCTGAAGTTAATAGAGTAGTTCACTATCTAGCTTTAGCCATCGTTGTCAAAGTTGTCTAATCTTTCCTGTTTCATTGATAATTTGCAATCGTTTTTTATATTATACTAAAGTGTTTTAGCAAAAAAAATTAAACTTGACCTTTTCAAGACGGGTGCCGACTTTAGACGTCTGAACCTGACATCTATAGACGTCAGATGCTGACGTGTAGCGTCGATCCCTGCACTGAAAGGGTAAAATATTTCTAATGGAGGCGTTGATCCATAACATAGGTATTCAAATGAAGCGGAAAGAGCTAACTAAGATATTTATGATAATTTCAAATTGAAAAAAACCTTTAGTCTCTTGGTTGATATAAAAATATTTCAGCACTTTACGGGTTACAGTCAATGCACTAGGCAAGATTTGACTTTGTGACACGCATCACTAAACGTATAGGTTTTGGAGTAGTCCTTTAAATTCCCAAGCATGAACTTGATCTGAAAAGCACTGAGTTGTTCGAGAGAAGAGAGAGAGTTAGATAGCTTGCTTTGAGTAAATGATGAAGGCGTGGATAGGCTGTTGTAAATAAAGTGGGTGGGATAGGCTCCGACAAGTGGACAACGCCGGCGCAGCGTTGGCGCGGCATTGGCCCCGCGCCTGACTACGTCGGCCCGGGGCCGCGACAACGTCTCGCGGCAGCGCGTTTGTAAATCGCATCAGATGCGTCCCAGAGGATGCGGCTGTGGATAATCTAGTGAGAGGCTCAACAACACGTGGAAACAATGTTTGTTTAATGTTTGGCCAGCGTCTGCGACGCTGGCCCAACAATAATCCAACATTGTGCCAATGTGTCGTATTTTCTGGGGTTTTCTAGGAGGAAACAGGGGAGGGGTTCCACGAGGGAGGGGCTCTAAGGACTCCATCCCGCGGGGTGGCAGGTGATTCCCAATCATAGTGATCCAGACCGCTCCGGATTCTGGTGGCAGCTAGCTGGTCAAGCCGACTCCCTGCTCGGGATCATGGGGTTTATGATCAAGTTGTGGCACGGACGTCCCTGGCCAGGGATCGGCGTCCTGCCTGCCTCTGTTTGGCTCCTCTTCCTTCTTCACTTGACCGCACTCTCCGGTAACGGTAGGCCGATATTTAAAACCAGTAATACCTCAGGCTTAAGTGGCAAATTGCACGTCCTAGTACTACAAGTAAATCGGATAAGTATTCAGGAGTTACCCTTAAAGCGCTGAATTATTTTTGTACAAACCATGGAGACCAAACGGTTTTTTATTTGAAATCACAAATGTCTTACTTAGCTTTTCCCGCTTCATTTGATTACTATTTGATTACCTATTTCATGGGTCTACGGCCATTAAATAAATATTTTTACTTTTACAGCGCGGGGACGTATTTAGTCTACATACGTCTCAAGTCGCTCCCCGCGCTGTAAGGGTTAAAGCGTCGAGTGTATGCCACTTATTTTAGTGTAACGTGAAACTGTAATGATTATATCATTATAATTACATGTAGTGCCTATATCTGAGAGTAAACAATAAATTAGTCTGTGTTGTTTTCATTGTCATTATCTGGCTTAGTGTAAAGTGACCAACTCATTTAACCACATAATATCTAACTATGTTTAGAATACTAGCTCTTGTAGTTTGGTTATTTCATCACTTTATAACCAGTTATCGCGGTTATATTATTAAATATCTTTACCTTCAGTTAATGTTTAAATTGTACACGTCTATACATGCTATTTGTATTGACTAATATTTATTTATACATGTCAAAATTTATATGGCTTTGCGATAAATTTGCATACATGTGGTTGATAAAAACAAGAATATAAAGTGTGTGTGATCATAAATAACTGAATATGTTGAACATGTTGAATAAGTTGTCTTAGCAACAAGAACTAGGCTTTTGAGATGGAACTGATCACTTTGCCATGGCAACTTATCCTAATGCTGAAAAAATCCCCTTCCATGATATTTTGCTCGGCCTCGGGCGTTGCTACAGCGAGTCTGTTACAACTCCTCAGTCACCCATCAAACACGATACGTTAAACCAATGACGATTTAATGTTGGGCCGAGACGACGGGCCAACATTAAATCTGCATCGGTTTAACGTGCCGTGTTTGCTAAGCGGGTTTTTGTGTTCCTTTTTCTTCAGCACGAATCCAGATAAAACACTTTTGTCGTTAGTGTCTGGCAGAATGCGCTGAGTAACTGCTCAACTTATAGGTGCACAGATACGTTTATTTTAATAAACTGTCACATAAAAATATCTGTACGGCGTTTCACACGCGATTTTAAGGCAAAAAATTATATTTGTCGTGAAAATACTATTTTACATTTCACATTAACTGACCGTTACAATAAACATTGAACATAGGTTCTACCGTTTCATTAAATATCTTTAGGTCGAGATATTTTATTACAACAATTTTAAGAGTGGTTTGGGAGCCCTATTGGCCGTAAATGTGATTCAATTGTACAACATTGTATAGAAACCATAGCTTTATGTTTGCTGACAATATACATTTCCGTATGCATAGATCTATGTCATAGATACCGGTATATAAGAGACGTTATTTATGATGATAATTAAATTGTCGTGATAATAAATTATTTAACTCAACTATTGTTCTCATTTCCTGACATCAATGATCAAAGTTGCAGTCCTTAATAACTCGTTTTACTCAAATTCTTTCCAATTTATTTTATTTTCGCCATTGATGTACCCTTCCATATACATTTTTAACACCAGAATAAAGATCAATAGTTTGATTAAAATCGAATAATTACAATTCCAATGGAATACAGAATCTGTATTTAAACGCTAATTGCAAAATTCCCACATTCTGTAGCAGACGCTCCTTCAACTCCACGCTCCGCGGTTTGTTTTGACAGACGTAATTATACAGCAGTGCTCTTCGGAAATACCAATAAAGAGAATGCACATTAATTTTGTCTAAGCTGAGATCTGGGTTGAGATTTGACTTCAGCTACCATCAGGCTGGCATATTTGTCTCACGAAACGTTTCTACAATGACGTTGGCCCAGCATTGTAGCAAAATTGTAACAGCATAAAATAATGTTGTTTGCATAAATATACATTAATTTACACAAATGACAACGTAAAATAATTGATAAAACCGTTGGATTAGAATACAGCATAATCAATAATATATTTATTTTATTTATTGCAGCCTACCTCCATGGCAATAAGCAATGAATTAGCATCTATATCTAGTATGATGTCTTTTTTGTTAGAAAATATGTGTGCATTAACCCTTTGAGCTCGGGGACCGTCTATAGACGACAGATTATGACGTCCAAAGACCGTAACGCCAAAAAGAGGTCGACCATAAATAACAAGAATAAAAAGTTAACATTTGTCCTATTTGAGTGGTTGGTGTGAACACGCCATCTCTTATTACATAGCCATCCCGGCATATTATTCCGCAAGACACAGAAACTATCTAGCAAACACAAGACGTTGAAACAATGATGGGTTAATGTTGGGCCAGCGTCGGAGACGTTGGCCCAGCATTAATAGATCATTGTTTCAACTTCTTGTATTTGCTAGATATGATGTTAATGTAATATTTTCTGGCACAAATACAAGTCCTCAACTGCATTTTTATTTCTTTTCATAATTTAAATGAAAAATAAATTACTTCACAGTATTTTATTTCAACTATCAACTTCAAATGTCTAACTGATTCATACTGATTCCAACTTCAAATGTCTAACTGCAAGGTTGAACAGAACAATGACAATGTCATTGTAAGAATAAAGGGAATGCAGATTCATTTATTTCATTTTGCTGGTGTCATAATTATGTCGTCCACCTACTCAGTTCTATTTTGTCCAGTTGTCTCTTTCAGAACCAGTGATTTGTCCGAATTTAATTTGACATTGTATACATTTTCTATAGATAGATATATATTTAGGGACATGATTTTTCTATGGAAATGTCAGATCGGCTTTGAGAATCAGGGGAATGGAAAACTACCTGATGATCGTTGTATTGTGCAAAGACTTTAGTCTGCTCTACTCCAATTTAATAACACCGACATAACGGGTGGTAGGCTAATAAGCTACTTTCCTGCCACGTATACATAACTTTTTAGTATTGACGGCACAGTCCCAAATAACAAAAATAACACTATTGAAAATGGCATTTTGTAAACATTTTGTGTCTGACTAAGATCACGTTTTCAATAAAAATTGTTGTTTCACACATGTGGAATTTTAATATATATTAAGCGACACCGAGTCTCTCCATTCAAAATCAACTTCATTTTAAAAACATTGAAGTCATTTTAGAATAATAGGGCATTATTATAAATCCCGACATAAGGCTTGCTTCTCTCGCAATATTGCCATGATTGTGTAGAAAGAGACGTGAAGCAATATTCATTCGCTTTTAAATCAACTCGAGTAAAAACATGTTGTGCACATACCATCATGTTCAGACATCATGTTTATGGTGGAAAAAATGATGAAATTAACTATTTGACTGCCACATTTCTTTAGTAATATTTGCAACTCTTTTTAAGCTGTCAATAATAACTTAAATCGTCAGCTACAAATAAATGAAAAATACCATTTTCCCCTTTGAACTGTTTCATAGAAAATTCCCTCATCGGTTTAACTGTTTGGAATGGAAACATGTGGCTTGTTCAGGGGAATTGTGAATTGTTTGAAAATGATAATAGTGTAGCGAGACAACATTAACTGACTGTACAGATATTTTGCTCACCTTATTGCTGAGATAGTCAAAGTTAGATAATCTAACCACGCAAGACGTTGACCCTTTATAATGGTTGAATGCTGGTCCAGTGTCGTGGACGGTGTTCCAGCATCAAGCCAGCATAGGTACAACGTCTCCCATTTGCCGCCTACCTGCTTACTGGGTGTGTATGTAGTGTTTGTTTCAATCAGTGCAACTATTATTAACTAAAATTAATACATGGATGGGGAATTTAATGCTGGCACAACGCCTGCGACTTTGCACCAACATCATGTCAGAGTCTCGAGTTTGCTGGCATCCCATTTATTGCGGAATGTCCCACCATTAAAGCAACATTGGGTGAACCCCTCGTGTTTGCCGGATGTCGTGTGTCTTTCTGGGTGATTGGCAATCTAGTTATCTTCTCAGCTGACAGGGAATATATGTAGCACAGTATGCGGATTATATTACAAAGTGTTATGCATATAACAAAGTATTAATATTATGATAAAACCATAGGTGGTAATCATTTGATAAGTTAGGCACGTCACTAGCGGTGGGGTTCAAAATATACCACACCATTTCAGTGCTGATGACAATAATATATATTATACTTCATTGTGAAGATGGTAAGTAAGACGCTGACCTATGAACTGGTCTATTGTGTTGCGTGCTACGTTAGCACTGTCAGCTACAAATGAAAAAAAACGTAGCAACGAGATTTTTCTATCCCAAATTTATCGTTGCTATTTCGTCAACTTCAAGTGACTTCAAGTGAGTGAAAAATTGACGATAATTATTGTGAATTAGTTTTAAATCAGTTCCATGAAAATTTTCGAAATGAAACCATTATGTTTAGGAGCCTGAGTCAGTTTCCAGGAGAGCAAAATGATGCAGTGATGCTTCTTTAATGTATCATCAGACACTAGACATTAATTCAATTTTGTTTCAATGCTGGTTCAGCGTCTGCGACGCAGGCCCAGAATTGAAACAAGATTGCTCAACATCAGGTGTTTATCTGGTTACTGAGTGGGGGTGCACTAATATAAGATGACTCGACCACAGTGTCAATCTAAATTGGCGACTCACCACTTCTCCACCAGGTGGGCATCATGTGCCCAGATAAAACTATGATGGATTTGTTTCCGGGTGAAATTTAGCGTCTGAGGAAATGCCAAGGATCCGTTTGGATGCTCTGGATCCTCGCCTATCTCTTCAATCTGTATCATGATCCCGCCACTGATGGTTTTAATATAGCCCTGACCCCTTGATCCCCCTATTGCCATTTGAAAAAAACATAACTGAATAAAAATTGGTATATCTAATCCATCACAATCAGGCGGTTTGGGGTTTTTATTTGGGATATATATTATACGTAAGTGTTTCATAAAATCGACGTTAGTTCAACCAGCGGCTGAGGTGAAGAAATTTGTTGACATATTACATAACCTTTATTATTGAGTGACCTGTTTGTTTCATAATGTTGCATGGTCTGTATGCAGAGTAAGATAGAAATAAAAGTCTATCTATTCGTCTACATTCCCCTCTTTAACCTTCAGTGCGGGTATCGACTTTAGACGTCAGAATCTGACGACTAAAGTCGATCCCCGCACTGAATGAGTAATTTTTTTTATAATGGCCATAAAATTAGGTAAGCAAACGAAGCGGAAAAGCTAACTAGGACATTTGTGATGATTTAGAATTGAAAAAAAACACTTTGCTTTTTTGGTTTATATAAAAAATATTTCAACGATTCAATGTTTAACATATAGTTTTTCTGTCCACATATAACATTGGTGGTGTCCAATGGATCAGTAACGAGGAAAACGGGATCCAGACGGAATATTCTCGAGAAGAGTGTCCTGTGTAGAGTTGTATATCTTTGGCTCACTCTTACTATTCTCAAATTGGTTGGCTGACATGTGATTCGTCGAGATTCCGATCTCGACCAATCACATGTCTAAGCTATAGATAAATCAATCGTTTGCTTTGAAAAAACCCGATGGGTTTCCATTTTTAACACAACTAAAATTGATAGCTTTCTTTGCGATACAAGCGTCTAAAACAAAATTACACACATGGCCACTATTTTATCCACAGTTTTCCCATTTAGATATTTATATAAGTCATACCTCGTTACCTTTGTCATAGTTGATGGCTTGCTGAATAGTTCGGGGATGGGCGATAATATGAGAAGGCCGTCCTAGTTAGCCATACCAGGAACATCTTTGACAGCCGGCGCAACCTCCATGTCAATTCCCAGCATTCACCTAGTACGTTTACGTGTACTG
This sequence comes from Flabesymbios commensalis, assembly GCA_964017125.1. NCBI lineage: Eukaryota > Metazoa > Annelida > Polychaeta > Terebellida > Flabelligeridae > Flabesymbios > Flabesymbios commensalis. The sequence continues at coordinate 37,805,897 of OZ024918.1, forward strand.
GTAATTCTCAAACTCCATCTTAGGCCACACGTATTGCGTAAGTATGGTTTGTGGAGATTCTTTGGCGAAAGGTATGATGAGTGCGTGCGCTCGGGAGAGAAAACAAATTTAAAAGGAAGACAACTTTGAATAATATTATGTGTAACCATTTTTTAATTTAACAAAACTGTTTAATCTCAAGTTCACATTTAAAGTTACAGTCTGCACGATACATTCACCGATCGATGCTGCATTAATGTTGAGCCACCGTCTACGACGTTGGCCCAACATAAAAGCAGCATCCGATACATCTATCGTATCCGCTGGATTAATGTCCAGTTATTTTCATACGTATACATTGGCATCTCAGTTTATTTGAGCTGTCTTCTTGTTGTCGACAGAAGTGAATATATATCACAAGCAGTCCGCCACATCAAATATTCTGGGCGCTTATCTAAATAGACATATACTCACTGGCTGTATCACATCTGATTGCAATAAATTTTGTTGTAGCACTGGCCAAATGCATCTTATTTTCAAAGAAATGAAGGTTTTCATACACGCGATAATATATTATTAGGCTTTGTAGACTGTAGACACATGGTGTGTTTGGTATCGTAATAATGCTCTATTTTGTTTTACAAGTATGTGATTCAACACACATTTCACTTGAGAGCCGATCCAGTGCTGGTTTTATGTTGGGACAACGTCGCAGACGGTGGTCCAACTTTATCGACCCTATTTCATGCGCCAACGAAGTGTGCTGATTGGGTCTGCATATGAAGATTGAAATCTGTCGGGCATCGAATTATTTTCCCAATCGCAAACATGATCTCGAAGTTTATAACATAGTTTATCAAGCAAATTTAAAGCCAAATGTGTCATTGAAATTTAAAAAATAGGCTGTAGTATTTTTTTTTAATAATTTCTAGTCGACGTTTAGTTAGTAACAATTGAATTTAGTTGGAAAATGATTAGGATACGATGTTTTTTATCATTGGTACAACGTCCTATAAGCACAGGCCCAGCGTCGAGCCAGCGGCGGAGCAGCATTTACCTGCGCTCACCATCTCCATCACTCCAGCAGCTCCTCAGGTTTTCCGGACCCAGAGAAGAATTACAAAAAATCTGAAAGATGCTCATGCTCTTTCACAGAGAAGCGGTCTATATCTGCAGGAAACTCCAGTACAATGGTGGCCCGGTATAGTGCCGACGTCTGTGACGTCGGCCCTACACTGGGCCACCACTGGGCCGTTGTTTGATATGCTGTAAACAGCTCGCGGCGGAAGTGATAGCAACACCACTTGATCCATGGCCCAATAAATCTACACCAGATCCCTAGGGTGGTGAATGCCGTCTGGTTCGGGTTTTGCATCAATGTGGCGAATTTTAAACTCCAAAACAATTGGCAATTCATTGGTTTATTACTACAAAATTTGCTTTTTTCAGGTCTCACTACATTGGCTCTATAGTGAAAACATTTGTAAGCTGGAAGCTAGCGCGCTTGCTCGCTGAATTTCATCGGAATATAGTCTATTCGGACTAAAGGTCTACACTAATACAGACCCCGTTATTTATGTCCTCAGTTCGCCAGCATGCTTGACTGCTAGTTTACCACAATGGATGCATTGAATGTTTACAATTGAATTTTAAATAGTGTCGTTAGTCGATCCTCCACCATGTCTCCAGCGTGCTCTGCCTCATATCGTCAGAGCTCGAATTTCGAATCTTGTGTCTGGAAGGCAGTGTAATCTCATTCACCTCACCATCGACAGGAGGCTCTCCTGGCCCGGTTTAGCCTATGTGTGCACAAAGGTGGCCTAAAGCCCCATTCATTTCATTTCATTTTTAGCAGCACCCGTATGCTTTGAATGCCTCAAATTGCATTTGAATTGGACTGTTCACCATTACATCGCCATTCTTGAATAACTGATTGCATCGAAGACAGATGAACTCCGATACTGTCTCTCGTGTTACCCATATTTATGCTTAGAATATACTTCGCTTGTTTGGTCGAAGCCATGCTATATGTTCTTGAATGCGAGTCACATAGTAAATAATCATTAGACATGAGGTGATAACGATTGTCAGATACTAGTACTTTGACTTGTTGCTTCAGTTTGCAAGTCTAGCAGTTAATTATTAGTTAAAACGGAACTGATATCATAATTTGTTCAATTGTCAGGATCTGTCCGACTGGGTCTGGTCAATGATTACCCACCCCGTCAATTAGTGCAATTATTGCACTGTAAGACATCTTAAATGAAATGTTATATTTGTTCACCCTTTCAAGCTTGAGTTTACAATTGTCATCTTCATCCACTACAAGCCGCGAATTGCTGTCGCAATTCTCGACGTGTAGTGGATGAAAATGATTTTATGTGGTTTAAAAACTAAAGAAAATTGCCATGTAATGGTAAACCAGTTTCATGGAAATATTCGTTCTAAAACCCTTTGTTGTAGGAAAATTAAGTCTGTTTTCAGGGATGTAAGATGATGCTTTAATGCATCGTGAGGGCTTAAAGGGTTGAAGCCCGTGAATTGAGGGAACAAGCTCTGTCGATCCTGATTGCGATCACATTTTTACTCTGCCATTCCAAAGCATGAGAACAATTTTTAACTCATATGGCTCCGAGTTTTCTCATTTTAATCCTCCTTGAAGTGTTGACAATCACAGCTGATTTTACAAAATACCGAAAGGCAAGATCTGCAATTAAAGTTCACGACGTCCTTGTTATGATGAATTAGCCCGTCTTGTATTCAGTGAATGATATTCAAAACGTTTTAACCCTTACAACGGTGACTTATTTTCTCATGAACCATGGAGACCAAAGCGTTTTTTGCAATTTGAAATCATTATAAATGTCTTAGTTAGCTTTTTCCGATTCATTTGAATACCTATGTTATGGGTCTACGACTATTAGAAAATATTGCATTTTTACAATGCGTGGACCGTCTTTATAAAATACGTCAGAATCTGACATCTACAGATGTCAGATTCCAACGTAGAGAGATCTGGCATTCTGACGTATAAAGACGGTCCATGCGCTGAATGAGTGAAAGCGTAATTTAATTTTTCCCACACATGAAGTTGTGTCTCGCGACCCACAGCTTCATGTAGGTAAAACATACTAATACATTATGCACAATTTGAGTAAAAACATACATGCTAAATCACCTTCAATTGTTTGGTTTGAAGACCAAATAAAACAAATTAAGACCGACTAGAGACTCGATTAACACTTAGAGCCTTTCAGCGCGGGGAACGAATTTAGACAGCGGGGAACGAATTTAGACGTCAGAATCTGACGTCTATAGACGTTATATTCTAAAGTCTAAAATTGATTCCCGCACTGAAAGAGTAAAATATTTATACCAGTTGTACGCCCTTAAAATAGGTATTTAAATAAATCAGAAAGATCTGACTAGTTATAAATGAAGCGGTAAGAGCTAACTAAGACATTATTGATGACTTCAAAATGACAAAAACCCTTTGTTCTAGCTCGGTGGTTTGTGATATATAAATTTTAGCGTTTTAACCCTTTAGACGCCAAATTATTCAATTATAATTTTTACCCACTTGAAGTTATGTCTCGCTGACGCGATCCACAACTTCATGTGAGTGAAAATTATTCAGATTTGACAAAATGGAGGTCAACAAATTTCAAATTTTGCTGAAGTAATGTCACGTTTTATCTTTAACATGTTTAACCTTTTAACCGTCAAATTTTTCAATACGAATTTTCACCCACTTGAAGCTGTGTCTCGCTGAGGCGATCGACAGCTTCAAGTGAGTGAAAATTATTCAGATTTGACAAAATGGTGGTCAACTGTTTTCAAATATTGCCGAGTGATGTCACATTTTATCTTCAACATGTTTAAAAGATGGTACTTAATGGGCTAATAAAAAATAAAGACCTGAATATATGTGGCACCGGCGGTTAAAGGGTTAAAGGCTGATATGTAATGTGCTAATAAAAAATGTGAAAAACGAATATGAACGACATCGGGGGTTAAAGGGTTAAGTGATGAAGGGTTAAAGAATCTGGAGCATGACAGAAGAGCCACGTCGTATTATAAGACACACTGGACATGGATGGGATGGACTGAGAGATGGCTCCGCTAATCACCACTCAGTCCTCATTAGTTACATCCTGTCTTCATTTAGTGGTCATAACGATAATGTAACTATGCCAAGTGTCTCAACCTTCTAGCTGTTATAGCTGTACGTTGTCAGTCAATGATGAGCATTATGGTTACTTGTAGTTCAAAGTTAAGTGTAATGTAAAGTGTGTACGATTCTTGTAGCACTATCAAGGGATTACGGTTAGGCATCAGGGTTTGGTTTCTGATAAATTATTTTTTGCATCTGATATTGTTTGCATCGCTATAATATAATAATACATATATTGGCTACATAAACACGAAGTTTTGTGATTTTATGTTTTTCTTTATTAGCTTCATGATTACCTGCAATCAAATTGTGGTTACATATCATCAAAACATGTACTAAAAGTACATGTATGGTGGTTATTTCGTGAATGAAAATTTTTAATAACATAATTTGTGCAATATTAATAGTAGGTAAAAATACCAAGGCAATTGTTCTAACATCAGAACAAAAACGATGGATGATAAAACCAGTATTTCTGACAATTATATCTGATAACATGTTTGTTCCACATTCCCACTGCTATTATAATCCCCCACTCTTATCATCTGCCATTACCATTATTATCTTCTAGTTAAGATAACATGCCACACAGCTTCTGTTAGTCATTCACTCCGCATAGAAGGTAGCATATGAAGGCAAACGGTGGTACCTGCTCACTTAGAAAGTAAACAGTTATTGTTGATTGCCTTTGAATAGCATGCATAGTGATGCTTTTTCTGTTGAGGTTTTGCTATGTTTTCATAAACATAAACACTATAAAACTTCCACAGAAGCATACCTCGTATCAATAACCTGGTCGTATCATTGCGCAGATTGTTGTTTTTCAGACCTCCATAACTATCATAAAAACGTGTAGCGCTAAAAGAGAAGATGGTCGAGCTATTTACGTTGTATACATGTGATATGAGGTGATTTGAGGTGAGACTTCAGATTCAGATAACTAACAGAAGATCCATCGTCTATTCCCACTGAAGAACTGACGTTAATTATTTTACTTTGCAAGGGCAAACGGCAGTAACTTCTCATTCTTCAATAAACAGTTACTGCATTTTGGTTTTGCGAAAGTGTAGTATAGTAAGGTCATATACATGAAATAATTGGAGCAAAATAATTGGCAATTTAAGAATCATTCGGTGTTATACATATCTTGTTTGCATGTCATGATTAGAGTTAGGACTTGATAAATGTGTCGAGCATTTATATAGATCACTACTTCGATAATCGATTTTTGTCGATCAGTATAGTTCAGTTTGTTCATCAATAAGTGAGATTTTTCGACGGTGTCCCAATTACAAACCAACCATATGGCTCAACATCTCTTCGACGTTTCGTAGCATTGGCCGGTATAGAACTGATCTTCGGTAACATGGCTAGAACTAGAAGATAATGGTATGGACAGACCATCCCGGACTGCTGCTTATCTCATCCCTAAGCGCGGATCTGTTCGATCCATTCACATACCCGGATCAGGTGTGAGGTATTTGTAGGTGAACGTCTAGGGGGTTGATTCATATATAACGGTCAGATAAATCGCCAGTCTGTTCACAGATTCTAAAAAATTCCCAATCCCGTTCTCTGATGTTGCATAGTCGGTATTTATGGGTGTTTTATGTTGTTGCGTGTAAAAGTGTCTACGTAAACACATGGTCGAGCTTACGGCATGCAGGTTTTGAAGAAACAAATGTTTATTCCCCGCTCACTGGTGGCAATTCAGTATTGTTGGGAGCATCCGTGACCGAGAGGTGAAGTGGTCTACAATCATAGGCACCCCCTTTCCACAACCACCCCTCCCCCTCTACACTATAGTGTAGAGGGGGAGGGGTGGTTGTGGATAGGGGGTGCCTATGCTACAATCCCCTGTCTGGAGATCGGTGTCATCTGATTACTCTCACAGTCCCCAGGATATTCTCGTGGCCCAGTTTACCCTGTGTGTGCAGAAAGGTGGCAAAAAGCCCACATTCATGAATGTGCTGTGCACTTTTTGATAATATCAAGAAAAGTAGATATTATACTCTATTTTAACCCTTTGAGCGCTCAGTTTTATAATTTAAATTTTCACCCACTTGAAGTTGTGTCTCGCTACTGCAACACATAACGTCATGTTGGCGAAAATTAGTCATATTTTTATTTACATTGAAGCCAACTAAATTTGATGTTTAAACACTGATATCATCACAAAAAAAGCCATGAGCATTGTTGGCCTAGTAGTTATCTTGATAGAGTGCATAGAGCTTGTAAAAAAGGATTTTAAATTACATGTATAGTTAAAACATGTTAACATTTATAATTATCCAGTACTATTATCATGATTATATATACTTGACATAATGCTTACCAGCACTCCAACGGCATTTTAAAGCGAATGATACAGAAACATTTGGTGTAGCATTTAGCTGCCCATACCATATTAAACTACCATTTAAATTATGTTGCATTTCTTTGAATTACAATAATTGAAAACATAATGTTTGCTTAATTTAGTCGTCCATAATTACATACTTTCGTGTGTGTGCTATTTTAAGATCATGTTTTAAAATGTTGTATTATTTTTTAACTTTAAAGTACCAAGACATAAGTGTTATCCTGGTATGATTTGCTAAAATGCATACAATTTTTTTTAGACTCTAGCTTTTGATGTCCAGAGTTATACTGTAGGTGTGTCTCAAACGGATAATAACTACTTTAAAAGTAACCCCCTCTCAGCTCGAGGTAGTCCTTTGAAGAAAACGAGATTTCCCTCTCGCAGCTCTACGTACTTGCAGGTATATATAATAGTGTGCAAAGCCAAATACATTAACTGCTTCCTTCCCAGGTGAGCAGCTACCCCCTTTCGGATTTGCACAGCGAAATTGGCAAATGCTAGCTCTGTGGCAACGAAGTGTACACTATTATATGGAAAACACAGTGTATCTATGTAACATAATAAAAAATATATATTAGACAAGATCCAGATTTAGGTTAAGATCTCCTGGACTGTCAGACTAACGATCTGCAGGTGATGTGTATCAAAAATGGGATACATATATAACTCGTGAATATGGTGATGAAAAACAGATGTACTCAATATCTAGCTTACCTAGAAATAAATTGAGGCAGGAAAAACTTGTTTTTGGTATCAAATATATTGTTTGAAAATAATGCTAAAATGACCGAATCATAAACATAGTCTACACATATTTATATCAAATCAGAATGAATAATTTACTTCAAGCACATGATCAGGTCATCAGCCATGATATGTGAGCGACAACAATTTACGTACCCAGTAAAAACAACCTTTTGTACAGCAAAAATAATATCCTTACGTGCTCCCATTTGTTTCAATTATTATTACATAGATCTGGAGATGCCAGTGGGGATATTAAGACACTCGGTGAACTAGACTGAAGCCCGTATAAAGAACACAGTAATCGTCGCATTATCATACTATTCAGTTTCGTACGCATTTTATCGTTCGATTATGATTAGTCTACAACCGAATTCACATATTTTGACTGTAATATAAGACATGTAACACCCTTTGAACCACACATGCGCCTACAAGAGTTTAAAAACACACCGTTGGTAACGTGGTATGTGCAGTATGCTAATATAACATGCCGTTTTCACTCTCACTTTGTATAATAAGCTGTGTCGATTATTATCGCGCAGCATAGGTTACTTGCACCCTTTTTCAACCCAGCTGTAGATACATCTCTGTTAGCATGTTTAAGTTATTTTGTCTTTCAAGATTCTCCAGAGCAGAAGACCTCCTGTACAGCAAGGTACTAAAACCAGAACAAACGAGCCCTTTGGTCAACACGGCGCAAGACGTACTGCTGGCCAGCTGTTTTCCTTCTGGTGGGCTATTCTCCAAAACGATTCGTAAATCTCAGCCACGTGATTGGTAGAGCTTGGCATCTCGACCAATTACGTGGCTGAGATTTAGCGCAACTCGCCGAAAATTACGGCAGTTTTTTCGTCGTTGATTGGCGAGGACGCTTGTGATCTTTGCCGTGAATTTTGCCTGCCAGTTCTCATCTTGAAAAACTCGAGAGAGACGTGGGAGAGAGGCACTTAGTGTGCGGAGACGTGGCTCAAATTAGGCTGAGAAATATGTGTGTAATGGAAACCACAGAAATAAAAAAGCCAAAGAGACAAATTGATTCCTGACGAAATTGTCTCATTGGACTGTAAGATTTACTCAGAAAATCTGTTTTGATATTTCCACTTATTTTTTGTGTTCATGTATTTGGTTCTATTTGTTACTCAATAAAGTATTTCAACTTCTTGAAATGTATTATTATTTGACTAGTTGATTGTCTATTGCTAAGATTTTAGACATCAGAATGCAATGCCCCTATTCTCTGGATATCATTAATTTTGTTCTCCTCAGAGTTAAACGACAGTAACTGTTCACTAGAAAATTAAGCAGTTACCATATTTTGGCTTTGTAGTGCTTCTTTGTGTTAGCTTTTTCCTACTTTAGAATCCTAATAAATATGACTATGCATAGTATCATACATTAGCGGAAATAAATAAATTACTTAACGTTCTCTATATTCTTACACAACAATACACAACACAAGGAAATATCAATGTCAAAACATAACAAAGCACACCACTTTTATTATGCTCGTGATTAACAGATCACTAACAAACCTCATAGATATGACATCCAGAAAACTGTTTTACTAAACTACGGATAATTTATTCTATGTATTCTGCTCTGCAAAGCCAAAATGCGGTACCTGTCATTTGACAGAACCTGCAGATACTGTCGTTTGGATTTGCACACAAGTATAATTTTATCTGCACTGATGTTGATACCAAACTCTATAAAAACCTATTGATGTAGGTGTTTTTATTTTGCGTTGATGGATATCTTTTTTGGCCGATATTAATAAACGCGCAATAGGATAAGAAAACAAAACGTTTGTACTTTTTTTGGCAAGCTATCTCGTCTATTATATGTGCGAGTGCATAGAGGTACTTCATTCAATATAAGGTGGCATGCCATATGTAAAAACAGAAGTTTATTCTTATGCTAACCAATAGAGAATAAGGAATACACTTGAAAAACAAATATACATATATAACATTTATTCTGTACCTTCAATACTTGGATGTTCAGAGGAACATTTGTTCGTAACGGTCGGGTATTCGTTTTAGTGGAAGGGTATTTTTTTAGAATAACATTAACATGTTTAAAGCATGCTTACATGTATAATGTAACATTTGCGTTTTTCATGATGTACTTCTTCACTTTCGCTGGTACATTTCACGTGCGTTTAAAACCCTTACAGCGCGGGGATAGACTTTAGTCGTCAGAATCTGACGTCTGTAGACGTCAGATTCTGACGACTATAGTCTATCCACGCAATGTAAGAGTAAAAATATTTCTAATAGCCGTAGACCCATAACATAGGTATTCAAATGAATCAGAAAGAGCTAACTAAGACACTTATGATGATTTCAAGGTAAAAAAAAACCTTTGGTTGCAATGTTTTTTACAAATTAATTCAGCGTTTTAAGGGTTAAATTTTGAACCACTCAGATGTTATTAGAACACGAAAACACAAGCTTGTGTTGTATGCGTGTAGCTTATTATACCGAAGGGCATGCTTTTCAAGTATTATTTGAAGTTAACCCTTAAAGCGCTGTATTATTTTTGTAAAAAACCGTGTAGGCTAAAGGATTTTTTTCAATTCGAAATCATCATAAATGTCTTAGTTAGATCTTTATGATTCTTTTGAATACCTATGTTATGGGTCTGCGCCCATTAGAAATATTTTTACTCTTGCAGTGCGGGGATCGACTTTAGACGTCAGAATCTGACGTCTACAGACGTCAGATTCTGACGACTAAAGTCTTCCCCCGCGCTGTAAGGATTAACAATGCCACACATATCATTGCACAGAAAGGGAAAGTGAAGGGGAAATAACCCTCCATGCCAAATAACCCATACTCACGTTGTCATAATGTATATCTTTCATATTGAATTTACAAAATTCACTGTGTTTAGCGTACATGTATTACAAAATCTAACTAGAAGAGGAGTTTCCGAACTCCGAGGCCCGATGTGTATTCCTTCCACTAACATCGCAGGTGCTGGCCAACATTAATTTAATACTTGCCTACGATGTACGTCGTACCACGGAGATAGTAGATGTCTCCATGCTCGTACAGAGGATGTAGGACTACCCACCAAACTCCGGTTCAATGTTGGACCAGCATTGCAGCCCATTGCTGGTTCAATGTCGGTCAATTGGCTATGACGCTTGCCCAACACTAATATATTACCGGGTCTGTTGTATACTTTCCGCAAACACGTGGCATACAACCAATGCTGTTTCAATGTTGACGCTGTATTCGACGCTGTCCCGTCATTGAAACCGCATTGGGTGATTGTACTGTGTTTTCTGACTGGTGCGTTATGCTGGTGACGCTTTAACATCCCGGCGTCAGAAACACCAGATAACACAAAAATTGGCCCAACGCTAATGTAATGCTGTGCCAACATTATTCCAACCAGAACCCTTTAAGCTCTTATCCACAAATGTAATCGTGACTATTTTTTTCTGAACACATGCTAGAGACAAAAGTACCTAAACTAAGGACCTGAAACGTTATATTGCACATGTTCATAAGGACTGATGTACAGAAATGTGAACCGTTTCCCACACAAATCACCCCCCTTTACCCTAAAAAGGACACAAACGCAGGCAAAATAAACTTAATAGGATAACGGCCGTAGGGCGGTCCTAATAATGACTGTCTCAGTCAAAACATGACGTTAAGCAATACATTTACTTCAAAAACACTTTTCGAAGTCGAAGTTAAGGCAGGATTATAGTCTACCGTGGGGATAACCTATTTTAAGGCTATTTTGGCTACCACTCTGTGAGAGTCAAGAGAGGCTAAAATAGGCTACCCTTGAGCCAACTGAGCCACAAAGACATCACTCAAATGAGCACCTACTTCAGGTTGGACCGACTCCGTAGTTGATTATCAAAAATTATTTGTGTGACCCACCACGCGAGAAGGTACGTCCAGGTGGAATTGGTGCAATTAGTTAATGCGTCATTTAAATTCTAATGATTACAAAGGCCTAACTGAAATTAAAAAGTTAAAGTAAGTAATATTGATTTTCTAAAATTCTTTTCAGTTTATGAAATGCTGTCAAGTCCACTAATTTTTTTTGAAAAAGATTCAGTATTATGAGACATCCTAAATGTTCGCAATTCTTTCATGATTTTTGTTGTGAAATATAATAAATACAAACTACATAAAAGAAACTCCCACACCGTAACGGCGATGCTACGTAGAGATAAATTACTTATTCAGATTTCTCTGCTGACCATTTCCTTGGCATCTACACGTAATATCTAACGAAGAAACAACCGCACCTGTCTCGGTAGCCGAGCTGGAATTCCTGGCAGATTTCCTCTGACATCTGGATGATATAAAGAGGATGTGATCAATTTATTAGCCTGGGTGTGGGTTGTAACTTTTTAGCCAGCGGGGCAGGGCGGTGTCGGCTGAGGAGCGCTAGGGATGAGGCTGCTGCCAGATTCCCAGATCATCCTACTCACAAATTGCGTCAAATACTTTGTGATTGCCCAGCAGCGGTTCAATGCTGGGCAGCGTCTGTGATGCATTGAACAACTGTTGGGCCAACATCTATTGTTTCCAAATGACTAGAGCGAACTGTACTGATCATTACTTATATTCTGTATTTGTGTTCAGGGCGATCTTGTCTTATTGCGTAGCGTATTTTATCATACAATGTAGAAGCAAGAATTATATGCTTGTCTAAATTGTGTGAAGCCATGGGATTGAAGCAAACTGTCTTAATTGTCCAAGAGGTGATGTCATCCAAAAAATGTGTTTTGACTCATAGGCCTATACTGTTGGGATATTGGTGTCAATGTTGGATAATTTAATTTCTCACTCACTTGAAGTATACTGCCTGGATTATGACAAATGATCATGCTGAGGATGTGTGCGCATCTGAGCTCGGTCCGCTGAGAATTTATGCACAATAGAAGTTTGATTTATTTATTTATTGAATGATTACATCTCATCAATTTGATATTTTATTAATTGCTTTCCCCCCGCTCTACAAAAAAGAAAGCAACTTTGCTATCTGATATCAATTAAATCAAGTATCAAGTTTTGTAATTTAAGTCTTTCATGCAAGGCTCTGACAGTTCAAGAGGTGAACCATCACAAACACAACTCTGCTGGATGTAATTGTTTTCTCAAAGTGATACCGTCTAATATTTTATCAGTGGAAATATTTGTTCTCATAAAAATTGAATCTGGATTAGATTTCCGGTTATAGTATAAAGCACGTAGATGTAGTAAACAGTTCCACAGTCATAGATTTATAGTGTAATCAGATATAACAGAACCCAATCCCAGCTTATGTTTATCATAGTGAACAGGAGAAGCCAAACCAATATTGGTTTATTGTTGGGTCAGCGTCGCAGACGCTTTCCCCACATTGAGCCAGCATTGGTTAAAAGTGGCATACATTTTATTGGGCTAGTTTACTTTTATATCATGCATAATTATTTCTCAATTATTACAAAATCTATCATGCTAGATTACACTGAATACCAGCAATAATGAGATGGAATTAATAACACGTAATCATATACTATTTAAATTTAAAAACACGATTAAGAAGAATAAAAACTAGCGGATAAACGCCCGCTTAGGGATGAAATACCACTGATGGTACAAGAAGCACGTGCGAGCACTGGATACCTCTAGTTGGTTGATGAGGTCACGACATCTGATACTAGATGTAACAAACGCTGGCCTAGTATTGACAGAGCTTAGATAAATAATTTCCAATCACACTGGACTCACGTGCCTGGCTCGTCACGAAACCAAAATAACAACTCTACTAGTAAAGCAGAAAACATACCGGATTGTGATGCGTCTTTATAACGCCAGCAGCAATGTAAAACACATCGCACTTGAGCGACAAACGGTACGTATATACGCGGAATTCATGTGATTTCTGAGATTGTCATGATGACCTTGAGAAAACCGTTTTCCGGGGTCAACATATGATGTAGGCCCAATAGTCCACACGATATGCACATAGTAATTAAGCTAAACTGATTTTTATCGCCCGCCTGACGCTCTCGTCCCGCGTGTCTCTCTCGCATGGTGTGTTTTAAATGTTACATGCATATTAGTGGTTTCCAGTGAAACTTTGATTTCATTCCCAAATATGTTATTTCCTGCTTTAGTGTCAGCTGTGCCATGTGTAGGCAAAAGGCAGTGACTGCTTACTTTACAAGTAAGCCTGTAAGCAGTTACTGAATTTTGTTTTTTTCAGGACGGAGCTATGAACGGTATTGTCAATTAACCTTTTCACTACCATACATGACGGAAATTTCCGTCGTCATTCGTCAATGAACGTAACCATAAAATGACACAAATTTTCGTCAAATATATACTACATTTATGTATTTTTAAATAGGGTTAAAAATAGGGTTAAAAGGGTTGAACATGTAACCATTGAGGCTACATTGTCGCATTTATGGCGTATTTTGAATGAAACTAATTAATTGAATTTCGGTATAATTCACCATAGCTATCAAGGAATTTAAATTTGCAGTAGGGACCTAATACTATATTTGTGTTTTTCATTAAATCACTTTTTAATTCTTCAGATTAAGATTATCTTAACTTTCTCCAATTCCTTATTAGAAAAGTAAGGAGCATGGACATGAGAGAAAGATAAGATAATCTCAATTATCTTAATATTTGTAGCAGGTTCATTTTATTCACCCCGAGGTGAGCGGTAATTTGAAAAAAACTAGGCACATTTAACCCTTTGCCTGCTGATCACGACAATAGTCGTTTTCAATCCATCTTATTGGCCGATTAAATCACTGTTATTGGAAATGAAATAACTGCTTCAACATCGAGATTTGTAAAGTTCAGGTCTCAAATTCAACAAATATGGGTAATTTTCAACCACTTGAGATTGTGGATCGAGATAGCGATGCACAATCTCAAGTGGTTGAAAATTTAAATAAATTAACTCAGCAGGATAAGGGTGAAAGGTGGATAACTGCGAGTTGTCGCCATTTTCTAGCTAGTCCCGAGCGTGCGTGCCGGAATCATGTGTGACCCGTGCTTCATCAGCTGACGGTTTAGAAATACAATCCCCACTCGGGTATCCCGATCTAACACAGCTGGCTATCTCTTACTCCGGATATCCACGGTCAGATCTGGTCAGATCTGTGAAAGCAGCAGGGAATGACCTGGACAGACACGCGTCCGGGCATGGCTCGTGCTCACGCCAATTGGAATTGCTTTTGCAAATAAATGACCAGCAAAAGTATTGCATCCACTCTAAATCCCCAATTTGGACATTTTTGTTTTTTTTCTAAATTTCTCCAGGTTATGTTCAGTGATGTTGAAGCAAACCTAATAAGGATTTATCCGTTAATTATTACACGAAAGGGGAGTGCTAAACAAAATGCAACATACCATACATGTAACATAGAGAGCCAAAAATCTACTGGTGAAGCTGAAAGGTTATCAAACTTCAATGTGCTGCTTAGAAAACCAGGTAGACGTACGAATAATTCATATTCTTGGTGTTGGATGACAAGTGAATAATAGTTCTAGTTCTAGACTACAGCTGTCCAGGAAACACGAGACGTGGTCAAGTAGTGGATTAATGTCAGTCCAGCATCGTAGACACTGGCCCGATATTAATCCGACGTTTCGTGTGTGCTCTGTGGACGTATTGAAGGGATTTCTGGCTTCAAGCCCAGGAAAATATTGCATTAAAGACTGTTAAAGGATTAGAGATCACACCATAATTTTATGAGGTCTATTTTCATGCTACCCACCGAAGCTCATCCTTAAATCTGGACGTGTCCATATTTATGAGGGCTCTAGCTCTCAGACGGTTAATGACCACTGCCGCTATTCACACTGCCCCCGGGAGGAGGTGTGTATCTTGGGAAAGGGCGCAGCGGCGAGGGATTTTAGGGTCGCGGGAAAACTAGCTTCAGGACAGCGGGAGGCTCGACTGATGTTCCCCCGTCTCCCACAGGCCCGGGAAGAGGGAACACGGGAATACTTCAACGCTCTGATACTCTGCGGATCGCCCGCGGGGACCGCAAGGGCAAACGGTTCAGTTGCCAAGCGATTCCTAGGATTTCTGCGCTACTTCTTGGAACACTCGTCACCTGGCTCAGGACATTGGCCAACGTTGTTTCGTCGGAGACGTTGGCGCAGCACTGAAACAACGTTGGTCTCCTCCTCAATGCCGCCACCATATTACGCAGACAAAGATGTAAGAAACCGATCCTGAGAAACACGAAACATAGATCCATTGTTGATTCAATGCTGTACCACAGTCGGCGATGCTGGGCTAGCACTAATCCAACATTAGACCAGCCTGTCGTGTTTTCCGAGATCTGTATCAGCAAGAAAACCCCAAAAAAGTTTATTTGCTATCAGTGCAAAACTACCACGAAACATTATGTGTGCATCAGTAGTAGTTCCTAGAAAAGTACTTCAATAAACTGATAGGAAATACTACATAGAAAGATGCCGCAGAAAGCAATCTAATAATACAGGCAACGAAATATATATATCACGGCAATCATGGTGAATCAAAAATTAACCACGTTCTAAGTAATGTAATCAACCAGATTAACAATCAAATTAATTAGATTTTCATTTTTTTAAAGTGGCAAGCAAAATCACTCATGAAAATGATAAAGTAAACACAATGGCTGACAAATATAATTATTATGTTTGAAGAACAATTGACTGAAGAATAGCAAACAAGCAGCATTATTGCATCATTAGTGGAAAGATCGACAGAGATAAATAAATTCACCTTCTTGGAGTGATCACGGAATGATTAGTGGTATCCAATCCAATGATGCTATAATTTGTATGTGATTTTTTACAAGTTTAAATCATAATTATGGTATTTTATATATTACACTGTCATGTTATGTTACATAGACGTTATCAGTCTTGTACATGGAAACCAATAACACATTTTGCTCTCTACAAGCTGTACATGATTAAATCTTATTTTTTCTCATTTTAAATAGTTTGATTTATTATGATTTATCTCCTTTGAGATTAAAATATGAGCAAGACGACGCCACAAATCTCAAGGCAATTTATGTTTCCTGCTTTTCTGACCTTCACCAGATCTGGTCCCGTATTCTCGTACAAGTTGCGATATATCGTAGGCTTCGGATTGGTCGAGATGGCCATCTCGACCAGTCCGAAGCCTACGATATATCGCAACTTGTACGAGAATACGGGCCCTGGTCTTATCTGCAAAGCCAAAAGGCAGTAGGCCCTATGCAACTGTAAGCAGTTACTGCATTTTGGCTTTGAACTACGGTAACTGTCGTTCTGTTATCTTCATGATAAATATATACTGTCCGATAACCAGTTCTGCTACATTCTGAACATCTTACTCTACTACAGAGTGATTTACAGTTAAAATTGGCCGGGTCGTATTTCCGAAGTGTTGACCTAGTTTGTAGGCATCTGATCGGCCATCTCGATCGATTGGGTGTCGGAGCATTATCGCAAATGCTTCGAGAATATCTGTCCGTGGTCGATTGACGATAAAAAAGTGGACACTTATAAAGATTAAGTGGGTTAAAATTACTCGTAATTATTTAACTTGAAACCAAATATTGGAATCTTGCTGTTTAACCCTTTCAAGCCTGAATTTGCCATTGTCATCCTCATCCACTACAAGCCGCGAATTGCTGTCGCAATTCTCGACTTGTTTGGATGACTTGATGTGGATGAAAAATTAAATAAAATTGTCATGTATTGGTAAACCAGTTTCATGGTAATATTCATACTAAAACCCTTGGTTGTAGGAAAATTAAATCTGTTTTCAGAGATGTAAGATGATGCTTTCAGGCATCGTGAGAGCTTAAAGGGTTAAACACGCATTTTGTTCCCAATAACATACTTAGCGCTTACGCCCTTACATCGCGGGGATCGACTTTAGTCGACAGAATCTGACGTCTGTAGACTTCAGATTCTCCCCACTGTAGGAGTAAACATATTTCTAATGGCCGTGCACCCATAACATAGGTATTCAAATGAATCAGAAAGAGCTCTCTAATACGGTTATGGTGATTTAAAATTTAAAAAATCCCTTCGGTCGCTTTAAGGGTTTACCTTCTAAAAACAACATTATAGTCGTGCTTAGCGTTTAAAGGGTTGATGAGCAAGTTAACAATTTATCTGGTGAAGCGTCAGAATAATTATGAATGCATTTAATTGAATATAAAATGTGACTAGCTAATACAAATCAGGAGATTTGTAATTACACTGACATAATATGTGACCCGTCACACATGAACGCATGTAATGTCACAATTTTCAAAATTAGTTTTAGTAGATTTGATAGCAGATCCCATCCTCTTTTATAAGCTAAAATAATATTTGAAAAATAAAATATGTAGTTAATTTGTTATTTTATAATTATTTATCTATGTAAACACTAAAAACAAAATTTACTTGACGTCATAACTAATGGTAGCAATGCCGCCTGGAAGTAACTTTCTGTATGACTGCATGATCACATACACAGTGCAAAGTTAAAAGGCAGCTTTCAAGTAAGTAGACTGCATTTTAGCTTTGCAAAGCTTTATAATATTATACACCTTCATAAAATTGGGTATTTTCATTAAGTGTGCGGCGATTCTCACCACACAATGAATGAAAATATGTTGACATGTCCTTGTAGAACAACGGTGAAAATGTTTAAAGAGTAAATTGGGAGAAACTGATACCTCTTCCGTGGAAGTCACAGGTTTAGTTTGAAGACTTTCATGAATTATATTTACATTAATTCATAATTTTGTTGACAGGATCATGATGTCAACCGAACAAATCGAATGAAATACCCATCACATATCTCCAAGCGTAACCTTTTGTCTGACACTTGAGCTTATGTGTAGGCCCTATATATTGAGGGGTCGCGATTATTATGTCATGAGTCAGTGAGGCAGTGATGGTGGAATTCATGTGAAGGGCATGTTAACATTTATATGCGACATAACAGTGTTTTTATAATACCTAAAACCTGTATGTATACATAGCTACACCCATCCGAGAAAACACGGTATATTGACCCAATTATGGCTTAATGTTGGGCCAGCGTCGCAGACGCTGGCCCAACATTAAGCCATAATTGAGTCAACGTCTCGTATTTGCTTGGTGTTGCTGTTTGTGTTGCCACACCCGAGTTATTGGCTACAGCTCCAGGGTTAGACCGGGTCTCTCTACCCATTAAATGCAAACCATTGAAAGAATGTTGGTTTAACGTTGGATCAACGTCGTGTATGGTTTACCAACATCAAACCAGCATGGGGTTGCCGTTTTAGGTTCACTGGCATACTCGGCACTGCCAGAGATCAAACTGCAGCTGAAGGCTGAATGGAAAAACTACGTTCAAAACCTTGTGGAGAGAAACAAAAAAGATGAATTATTTTGTTTGTCGAACTGTACATTTTTTGCACGTATTCCCTGTGTCAAGTTTTCCTTCTTCTGCCATTTATTTCAGCCATATCATTGTACAAACTTTTCCTCCATTTCCCCTTATGTTTGCTCATCATCTCTTCTTCCTGTTATTTACTGGCCGTATATGCGTTTATTACCTACCTTAATGGTTTACAATTATTTTATTTTAAAAGCCATTCTGCAAGTACGTATTGATAAAGTGTTCAATGTTCCACTTAAATGAGTGAGATATACCGCCATCTAGGGTGGTAGCTTCCACCCAAATGAGTAGTACATACGACACTTTGACTATTAGGAAGTTATACATACTTGTGGTCTTTACCAGTTTGCATTTTTGTGACATTTTGTTGGAGACTTCTATTCAAACTAACACAATCACCACACACAATGGATACACAAAATGATCGACTTTAGATGTCAGAATTTGACGTCTAAAGTCGATCCCTGCACTAAAAGGGTGAAAATATTTATAATGACCGTAGACCCATAACAGAGGTATTCAAATGAATCAGGAAGAGCTAACAAGGACATTTATGATGAATTAAAATTGAAATAAACCCTTTATTCTCCATGATTTTACAAACTTGTAAAGGGTTGACACTTGTGCTGCTGACGTTTTTCTTCCTATATTTACCCTTTAACCGCCAAATTATTCAATCTGAATTTTTACCCACTTGAAGTTGTGTCTCGCTGACGCAATCCACAACTTCAAGTGAGTGAAAATTATTCAGATTTGAGCAAATACAGATCAACTCTTTTCAAATCGTGGTGATTGATGTCACATTATGGATTTACCATGTTTAAAAGGTGGTACTTAATGTGCTAATAAAAAATGAAAAATCGAATATATGCGACACTGGCGGTTAAAGGGTTAACGCTTGAATTGCTAACATAAGAATGTCCACTTTAAAAGACGTATCGCAAATTGAACTAGATTGTCTGTTGCTGAAGCAACACGAAGTGAGTTTGAACAGTTAAAATAGAGAGCCTGACTGGGCGGTAATGGGGGTTTTTACCTGGTTTGACGGGATTTTAGCAAAAAACAATTACATAATGGCACATTTTTATTTCTTGTCGGCTATTTTGAATTTTGTTGGCCATTTTGGATTCTGTCTGCCATTTTGGTTATGTTTGGAAAGTGTCTTATAAATGGAAATTAACCCCCCGGGTCCAAATTTCACTTCTTTCCTGCCTCAGACGCACCGTTTCCGAGATATGTCATTTTACAAATTTATAATGCAATTTTTGTCCATGAAATTCCTCCAAGGTCTCAGGTGACAATAGGGGATTTTATTGTATCATAACGGAACCGCCCGGAGGTGGTGTCCTATATATATGAGTTTTGTACCCGGATTTTTCGAGGTTTATGCCCGCGCACTATTGGTCGGATCACTTAGAAATGTCATAGCAACTTATTCGGGTACCCTAGAATAATTATTTAGGTCAATTTCAAGTCGATTGGATAAGGACTGGGGGAGAAATAGTGTGGCAAAATTTTGCCCAAAACTTAAAATAGCAAAAACAATAGTTTGGATGAAGTGATTCGTTCAAACTAATAATTTGATGCACTGAACTTCTATCACGGGCAATTTCTTCACTTTAATTGACATTTTATTTGGTCCTAAACATGCATTAAACCGTATGTATACGGATCTAGCAACACAAGGGTTAATTTAAATCAATTCAGTACACATCAATTATGCCATAGCTGTAACACAAACCTCGCCGTCCAAAGCAAATCATGTCTCGTTTCGGTAACTTGAACCTATTTTTTAGTTTCTGTTTTCTGTTTCCAGCTGGTGATGCCTTATGTGACGCCCAGACAGAGTTTACCTGTGACAGCGGGGAATGTGTGCCTCTGTCAAAATATAACGACCACACACAGGACTGTCCCGACGGCTCCGACGAGATGGATCAGACTACAGAATGTAAGGAGCCACGGGCCCTCTAAAAATATTTAAAATAAGATTCTCTCATTTCCATTACATAATTTACGATAAATCTTAACTTTTCTAATGAAAATAAGAAAAAGGTTAGATAATCCTAATTTTAAGATTCCTAGTTCGTTTTATTACCCGATTAAACCATTATTGTTGGGAACGAAATGTGTATTAACCCTTTAAGCACATAATTAATTTGTAAAAAAACATCTCATCTGAATGGGTTTTTCTCAATTTGAAATCATCACAAATGTCTTCGTTAGCTCTTCCTAATTCATTTGCATACCTATGTTATGGGTCTACGGCCATTAGAAATATGTTTTACTCTTACAGTGCGGGGATCGACTTCAGTCGTCCGAATCTGACGTCTACAGACGTTTGATTCTGACGACTAAAGTCGATCCCCGCGCTGTGAGGGTTAAATCATCAATATTTGCTCATATTTAGTCGCAAATTAGAAAAATGTGAGCAATTTTCACTCATCTCGACTTGTCTTATGAATGCAATCCAGGACAATCGCCTCGATTTGTTTCACTATTCGTTCCTTGTTGTCATTTCAGCGATGAAGACTTGCCGTTCAGACGGTTTCACATGTAAGAATTCCCGGTGTGTGCCCTACACCTGGGTGAATGATGGGTCAGATGACTGCGAGGATGGGTCAGATGAAGGTCAGCATGGGTCGACAGTCATGTATTCTGACGTGCACAACATTATTCGGATCAAGTATGGTTTTCTACCCTGACCAATGGTAGAGCGATCCAAACTGTCGCACGGCGCGAGCAACCAATCAAATCTGTCATTCAGTTAATATTTAAATGGGGGTAGAATACCATACTTGTTCCGGGATGTTTCTTATTCTGGTTGCTCTTTTAAAATAGTAAAAAAAAATGTGTAAAAAAATTGTTCTCATGCAATTGTAGATCCAGATAGCGATTTGATACTTTAATTAGATAAAAAATAATTAACTGTGAATAATCCTCTAACTGCAGTGAATATGATATTAGTCATAAAATGATATTAACATCTACACAGAATAATTTAGAATGCATATTTAATTTTTAACTACTCTGTCATTAAATTGTTAACCGCCGAGTTATTTCATTGTAAATCCCACCCTCTTGAAGCTAGGATGAAGCTGGATGGAAATAATTTAAATTATTTAATTGAGACGGCAATCAATTTTAGAATTCTCTGATTGAAGTAAAGCTGCTATTTGAAGTATACATGTTAATTTTTTAGCCACAATTAAGGGATTAACACTTGTGATTTTACAGCCAAGAAGATAGGAGATGACTGCTCTATGGTGTCCGGGTGTTGTTATTGTTACGAGTATGTGCCAAACTCAGAATGTCGACAGTTTGACAGCCAAAACGGGATGCACAAGATCTGTGTCTGCTCTTCTGGATTCTACAATAACAGCGACGGCACACAGTGTATAAGACGTCAGTGGCTGAGACAATTTTTAAAATTAAATTTATATCATCTCCTAGCAACTAGAATGTCATATGTGTCACTTGAGTGGCACATACGACACTCTGGGTGCAATGGGTTGCTACCTTGTAAGGAGGAATGACTACTTTATATAATTTCATCAGTATACACGTGCAATTATAGAAAAAATTTGGCACTTTAAATACTGTGTCTTTGGCTTGCAAAATCTTTAGATTAGAATGACAAGAACATATGGGAAAACTGTTTTGAAATGTAATTTACAGATAGAATGAAGACGTATAATTCACACTTTTCCAAAGTAAACTAGAGCAGCATGTCTACGACATGATTACATGTACTGTATATACTATAATATGTTAGTGTAAACTAGATTTAATAAAATTCAATGTTTAATATGGAAATATATTTCCAGAAACACATCAATGTTATATCAATGTTGATCCCAACATTGACCCAGCAGTGGTTGATTGTCTCGGGTTTTAGCTAATGGTGTTCAATGTTTTTTTCCTTCAGGTGTTGTTGGGGATACATGTCTTGGAGATGCTGATTGCGCAGATGCCTTCAGTAACAGTCATTGCTCTAATAACGGTCTGTGTACCTGTGACATAGGATATTATCCTAGCGAGGATCAGTCTATGTGTGTCAGACGTACGTATACTATGTGTGACTCTGTGTTTGTTATCACACAAAGAATATA